>JXCR01064167.1:0-23825 GCA_002079205.1 Phalaenopsis hybrid cultivar | reverse complement strand
AAAAAAAATTATATAACTTTTTATATAACAATATATTACATATATTATTTATATAATAATTTATTATATATATTTATGTCTAAGTTTAAATCATAACACCTCATGTGACAATGTAATTAGTGTCTTCTTTTGTATAGATTTGATTCAGGTTCAAATCTCATATTTTACATCTATTTTTCTCAATTTTAGTTCAACAAGCCAATTTAGAGTCGAACACAAGTCGAACACGAATACAAATATTTAAATCGAGCCGAATACGAACACACTGTTCACGAGCCGATTTCAAAAACGAGCGGATTTCGAACGAGCTGAACATGAGCCAAGTCTGAGCTCGCTCAAGCTCGGCTCGTTTACAGCCCTAGCATCCTAAGGGGGCGCAAAGATGGCCCCCTCTTTGTCAGCGCCCAATGATGGGCTCGTAGGCGCTCGAAGCCGGCGCTTAGGCGCCAGGATCTTGAGGTGCTTTGGCTCCATATATACAACAACCTTCCACTTGGAGACAATAACACCCAACACCAGTCTTTTGTTCCTGTACCTCTATCTGAATCACCTTCATAGTCACGTACCGTGGTGTGATTCACCCCTTCATGTAACCCAATTAAAACTGAGCACAACTTCAGCTTTTCAACAGTTACCACCTTAGTCTGATCAACCCCAAAGTCTAATGCTGGGATCGCTGATCAACCCCAAAGTCTGACTGAGGGGCGGACCCCCCTTCTAGGCAACCCAATTTCAAAGTCCATAGCAATCTCCTCCCATTTCTACTATGGAATCGGTAAAGGCTGACCTGTAGGACGCTGATGTTCTGTCTTTTCAAGCTGAAATTAATGATACTTAGCCAGATATCTTGCCACACTTATCTTCAATTCTGGCCAAAAAAAATGTTCCCTTGAGATTTAGATATATTTTTTTACTCCCTGGGTGAATATTATAGTTAGATAAATGTGTCTCTTCAAGAATTTCTTTCCTTAGATTATCAACTTCTAGAACATAATCCTGTCTTTATATTTCAATAAACTATCTTGATATAACACATACTTCTCCAAATTGTCTGCCTTAAACTGTTTCAGGATTTTTTGAACATTGTTATCTCTGGTTAAAAAATCCTCAATTCTGCCTTTGAAGGTAGACTACAGTTAACTGATTTAGGGCTTGTTTGGTGCAGCTTATAACTGCAGGCGATATTTTCAAAACGCCTTCATAGTGTTTGTTTCAAGCGTTTGAAATGCTTAATGAAAAACAATGTTTTCGTTTCTTTAATAAGCATGGCCCCGGGTCGCGGCCCACGTTTTTTACCCGCGTCGAGAGATTTTCTTCCTTCGCGCTTCTTCTGTCCGTCTCCTATGATCCTATGCATTGTTTAGAAACTAAACTTCCCGTTCGTCCCCACTGCTCCTTCCCCGTTCATCGACCCCATCACTGAAGCTCACGATCCTCCCCCTTCTCTCCGTCTCCTATGACCCTCTGCATTGTTTAGAAACCGAACTTCCCGTTCGTCTCCACTGCTCCTTCCTCGTTCATTGACCCCATCACTGAGCTCACAATCCTCTTCCTCCACTACGACATGCACCTTCTCCCGTAAAGCATTGCTCGTCTCTCCTTGCATCACATGGCTAGTGAGGAAGGTAAGGGTTGACTGCCATCTTGATCGCGCTTCCATATCCTAACATTGGGTTTTGAAGTTCCATAAGAAAAGTAGAGATGTGAGAGAGTTGCTTCGCTGATGTTTGAAAAGACCTTGGTGTAACCAAAGATACCAGTGGTCTCCCGTTATAAGTTTCCTTTTTCTTTTCAAATTTCTTTTCTTGCAGTTGATGATAAATTACTAATAAATCCCTTAAGGAATTAGGTAATTGGGGATAAAGCTGAGAATTTTTAAGAAATTCAAAATTCTAAAATGTGATGCTCCGTTTTAATCCTTTTTCTTCTTCCCGTTCGCACGATAGAGACAAATTTCCTCCACTTCTCTGTATCTTTGTTTCGAAGCCATCAACTCATTTGGGTTTCATTGTTCCTCATCGAATTTAGCTTATGACATTGTTGGTTCTGATTTCTGAAGCAGACATTTGCTTCTATTTTTTGTTTTTTTTTCCTTATTTTTTGTTTGTTCTTTTTATGAAGTTGGACATGATGCACAAAATGATGTTAATTTAGCCAATAAAACCCAATAAGTTTAATGATACATTCAATAATAATTTTTTAATTTTATATTCAAAACTATCAAATATATAGCTATGACAGTTTTGTTGCAAATAACAATATTGCATCGGGGCAAAATGATCATTTATCCAAAAATAACTGCAAATCAACTGTTTTTCAAACACATAATTTAAACTGTCAGTCGATTTATCCGGATCAACTGCTCTTCAACAGCTTATTAGAATAAGCTGTTTATCTGAATAAGTTGGATAAACTACAACTACCCCTAACAGACCCTTAATTGAACTATACTATCATCATTATAAATAATTACAAATAGCTTCAGCTTTTCCAAATCATTGTCTGGAATAAACTCCCACCATGTTCTTTCACACAGGTTTAGCTCTTTTTGAGTAAAGTCGTACTTCAAACTTTGGTGATCAGTAAATACCTCGCATCTAACCTCATACAGATAATGCCCCCATATATTAAGTATAAAAACAACCGTTGCAAGCTCCACATCATGCATGGGATAGTTCCTTTCATGATTCTTCAATTGTCTTGATGCATGTGTAAAGACCTTTCCATGCCACATAAGCACACAACTTAAACCTTTCAAAGATGCATGATTGAAATCTAAAACCTATATGAACTTGAAGGGATTGCCAACACTGGTACATATATTGAACAAGAGTTCAATTTCTTGAAGCCTCCTCCCAACAATCTAACAATTCAAAGTTTACTGCCATCTGTGTCAACCTTAATACTGACATAGATTTATATGAAAACCTCTTCACAAATCTCCTATAATAACCAACCAAATCTTGAAAGTTCCTGACCTTAGTAATGGTAGTAGGCCCTGACCAATTTGCAGTCGCCTTGATCTTATTCTGATTAACAGATATGCCATCTCCACTGATAATATGCCTAAGAAAAGCCACATTTGTAAGTCAAAATTCACATTTAGAAAATTTATTATGTAGTATGTTCTCCTTTAAAATCTACAACACAACCTGTAAATGATTTGTATAGTTGGCTTCATCCCTCGATTACATCTGAATATCATCTATAAAAATAATCATAGAAGTATCAAAAAATTTGCATGAAGATCCTATTCGTCAGATCTATAA
Organism: Phalaenopsis hybrid cultivar; assembly: GCA_002079205.1. Lineage (NCBI taxonomy): Eukaryota > Viridiplantae > Streptophyta > Magnoliopsida > Asparagales > Orchidaceae > Phalaenopsis > Phalaenopsis hybrid cultivar. The sequence continues at coordinate 20,556 of JXCR01064167.1, read as the reverse complement.
AAATTGCTTGAGCATTAGTTAGTTCAAATGACATTATCATGAATTCATAATGCCCATATCTGGTCCTGAAAGTTGTCTTCACTTTCTTCTTTTAATCTTCAGCTGGTAATAGTTTGACCTTAAATCAATCTTTGAAAACACATAAGCACTTTCCAATTGATCAAACAAGTCATCAATCCTCGATTACATATATTTATTTTTAATTGTAAGCTTATTCAACTTTTTGTAGTCAATACATATTCTGAGGCTCTCTTCTTTCTTTTCTCGAATAACACTGGAGCTACCCAAGGCGAGGTCTTAGGTTTGATGAACCCCTTATCTAGCAATTCTTGCAGCTGACCTTTCAACTTGTGCAACTCTTTAATTGTCATTTTTTAGGGTACCTTGGATACAATCTTAGAACTTGACAAGAGCTGAAATCAATCTCTTGCGTTGGTGGTAGTCCTGACAAATCATCAAGAAAAACTTTTGGATATTCTCTTACCATCAAAATTTTACCCAAAGATTGTACTTCCTTAGAGGTATCTGTTATCTGAGCAAAAGGACCTTAATTTTCACAATTCAATAATTTGAAAACTTTCATATAGGTAATTATCATGAATGCCAATTCTTGATCTTATAGCTGTTACCTGAGTAAAATTTAACTTTTGTCTTCCCAGATATATTTATTTTGACAATCTTTTTATTATAATCAACAGTGACACTTTTTAGATATCCAATCCATGCCTAAAATCATCCCAAACTCCACCAGGGATAACAATAAGATTTGCATAAAAATCTTTTCCAGTAATTATTTATTCAGCTCACATGAATGATTAACTTCCATAAAAGTATTATTTGACATTCTAAACGATAATATCAAAGAAATTATGATAATATTTAGTTGTATCACTTTAACCAGTTTCTCTGCTACAAAAGAATGATGCTCTTGAATTAAATAGTAATCTTATTGGTCTGAAGATTTATGACTATCAATAAAACCACTGCTGTGAACAATTAAGGTTGACAACAATATAGTTAACTTTTTACATTGTGTTATGAATGACATGACATAAATTTTATGATTTTTAATATTGCATCGGGTTAAAATTTTTAAAAGTGAAACATACCTGTGTTAAAGTCATTGGAGTTTATAACCTTATGCTGCAAAAAGTGCATATACACTGGGATGGACACTCTGCTGGGTCTGACTAGGATTTGACACTGATTCTGAAGATTTCATTGCTCTCGTTCTACCAAAGCTCCTCTAAAGTGGTGTAGCACTGCCCCTAGAATTTGTTGGAGTCCTCTGACCCAATGTGGAGCAATTCCTCGCCATATGTCCTGTGGGTGTTACCAAAAACAAGTGTTGGATCTAGATAGACACTCGCATTTGTGAGACCTTCCACACTTGTCAAGTGTTGGATCTAGATAGACACTCGCATTTGTGAGACCTTCCACACTTGTCACATTTATTCTCTTTAAACTAAATGCCAACGCTGCTGGTTGGAGCCTTCTTTTGCACCTGTATTTCTTTGTTGGAAGAATTGTCAGCTCCGAGTGTCATGAGGAAACCTTGATTCTTCTGAATTTCTCTTCTGAAAGTCCTTCCTCCTCTGAGTAGCTTCTAAATCGTGCTCAATTCTTTCAGCTCTTCTCCATAATACAGAGTAATCATAGATCCCAAGAGGATTAAGTGGCTATCTAATCATATTTATTAGCCCAAACAAAAAACTTGTGACACTTTTTCTCTGAATTTGGAATCATTTGGGGTGCATATCTTTAGAATATGATGAATTCAGCTTCATACTGCATAATAGACTGATCATCCTGTCCAAAACGAATACAATTTTTCATGCATTTGCCTTCTCACCGATAGTGGTGCGGATTAGTCTCTAGAAGTGCTCACAAACTCGTCTAACTGTATCATGTTGCTGAATCTACCCCCATATTTCTCTTGCAACTATCCTCGCCACCATCTCCTTGCCTTTCATTCTAAAACAAAAGTGACCTATGTAACTATCCTATTAGGTGGACAAGACAACTCATTTAGAATCTTTTCCACACTTTGCAACTAGTTCTCTCTCATTTCTTTTTAATTATCTCCTTTGAAAGACATTGCACTATCATTTTCCTTTTTTCCCTTTCATTTCCTTAAAGTCATAAGCTTACAACATGCATATCATTATAAAAATAATTTTTAAAAGCTTTAAAAAATTTTGCATCCGAAAGTATATATCACATCCCCTGTCATTATCATCTGAGATGGTTTTGTATGAACTTTAATATTTCATTTCTTTTTAATTATCTCATTTGAAAAACATTGTACAATCATTTTCTCTTTTTCCATATTCAAATCTTTTAATTCTTAAGCTTACAATATGCATATCATTATAAAAATAATTATCTAAAACTTTAAAGTAATTCTTTATTTAATAAAATTTAATTCAATAAATATAAGAAAATAATTACTTACCTTATTTTGCTTGCTTGTCTCCCCCGACTTCCTAACTTCTGATCTTCTAGGTTCAGTAGTTCTTCAACTTAAATCGCAGTTAAAAATTAACATTTCTTTTAACTATTATAATTGTACATTAAGTATATTAAACTTTTCCTTTATTTAAAACATACATTATTTTTAAAAGTGATTTACTCAATCTCGAAACCGAATCTCTCTTCACTTTCTACCTGATTCAAGTAAACTTTATATTGGCACTATATAAAAATAAATACACACACAGAGAGGTATACAACATATATATGTGTATTTAATTATATAATAATATATTAATTAACTTATTTAAAATCCTAAGTATACCTTTATATCTTTCAACTAGCCTGACCTCATGCACGCACGAGTTCTTTCCTTTCCTCATCTTCGGCCACGACTTGAACCGATATGACAACGGAGGATCCTTCCTTCCGTCTTCTTCTTTGATCTTGGTGCGACCCAACCGAGCAGCACATAAAACCACCGTTTTTTCTTCTTAAAGCAAGGCTCAGCTTCCCTTCCCCTCTTCTTTCTGCACATAGAGACCTCGACGCAACCCAATGGATCAGTGTACAATCCTCCCTTATCTCTTCTTCTACTTCAATCTCGGTGCGAACCAACAGAACTATGAACGATTCCAACTATGCACGATAACAATGTCGACTTCATCAACTCCATGCAACTCAGAGCAAGCGGTGACTTTGACTTCTCATTTCTTCAGCTTACACACGAAATCAGTGACTTTCCCTCTCCCTTTCTTCTTCTTCTTTTGTTACGGTCTCTTTTCTTCTTCGCTCGACTAGGGGACAATAGAGATTCCCCTCTCTCGATCTTTCTGCTCGCACTCTCGGCCACTTTTCTATTAGAAAGGGGAAGTGCGGAAGGAGTGTGCATTATAATTCTTGTTAGGGGGTGCGACTCTAACCAACACCTAATATTGTTATTATTCTAAAAATTCAATTATTACATCTACCTCAGATGAATGAAATTCAAACTTTATCAATTTAGATTAAGTTATCAGGAACCATTTTAACACTATTCTTGTTGGCGGAGGCCATCAAACCTTTTTTCTTTTCATGGAATTGTTATCTTCCCACAGGATGTTCTAGCTACAACAACATTGGGAGTTGAAGTCGGAGAAGATTAGCAAAGACCAAAGAGTTGGGAGTGTATTTAAAACAAATCAAATTGCTTTTGCCAATGAAAAATATTAAAAAAGAATATAAACATTTTTTTTTATCATTTTAACTACTTTTTTGGAACTCAACCAAAAAAATGATCTCAAACATAGACTAAATCAATCATCTATATGATTAATCTAAACGAACAACCTAACACTAGGACTTATACTTTTGGATATTGGTCTGCACCCAAATAGTCTAAAGCCTACGTTGTGAACATCAAATTCACCTTGAGCATCTCCATGGTTCTTACTAAATTGATCACTTTGTAAGAGACACTTACGGTCTATTTGGGGCAGCTTTAGCTATTTGAAGAAGTAACTGTGAAACTGCTAATCAAAAAACTGTGATGGATATTACAATTTTTTTTTTTTTGGTGAAAAAGTTAGAATGTAGCTTTCTACAAACCACCGCACTTAGGGTTTGTTTGGGGCAGCTGCAGCTTATCCAGCTTCTGCTGATAAGCAGCTTATCCTGATAATCTGCTGATGGGCAGCTGATTCGGATAATCTGTCTGATTGTTTGGTTAGTGCGTTTTGAGAACAACTGATTCTAGAAAAATGACAAATATGCCCGTGTTCTGGATAAGCTGTTGAGTTGTTTGGTTCGTGCGTTTTGTAAACAACTTATTTGCAAATTTTTTATTTGAATTAATAATATGTGTAAAGGGTGAGAGCAACAATGAGGATTTGATTAATTTGTGTTTCATCCATAATAAAAAGTCTGAAAAATACTGACATAAGACAAGTAAAACGGGTCAAATTGAAAGATAAAGTGACATAATAAGCACTAGTAGAGTATCACTGACTCTGCGAGATAGCCCAGTTGCCGCAAGATCCCAACTAGGCCTTGTTCTAAGCAGTTAACAACTCCAAATATAATATATATGTATATAATAACCAGTAAACAGTGGCTTCCAAGTAAGTAGATTTAAATTGTACACAAAATAAGATAATTATTTCTTTCTTCCCTGAACCCTTTCATCGGCATTTTTTCTTTTAAATAAGAAGAAGAAAAGAACAACAAATTTCAATCAAACACACTTGACAGTAAAGCTAAGAAGAATGCAAGAAGATCTAAAACCTAAGCCTCGCATCAAGCAAGAACCTAAAACAAGCAGATCAAAATGCAAAACAATAAGCATGAACCAAAGCAGAGCACAAGCAAAAAATCCAATGAAAACTTTGAATATTACCGAAATGGAGCCAATAAAAACACTATTTATACCTAATTTCTTAAAAAAAGTCAAAAAAAAACCCCCCAAATACCTAGTGGTCAGTGTTCTTCTGCTCTGCAAAGTTTAAGGTCTTACCGGTAATCAATGATAGTCGGACCTAGATCTTCATCCATCAGAGGATGATGCGAACGAAAGAAAGCCGCCCTACTTGAAAAGCTGGAGAAATCGGATAACAAGAGCTCAGCTCTTCGGATGGAAGAGAGTCATGGGAGAAGGATGGAATGGAGATGAGAAGAAAAAGTGGAGTAAAGAAAGCGTGGAGCCACGGAAGGAAGAGAAATATGAGAGTTTCGGACATCTTCGTACACAACGATCCCGTCGTTGCCTTCCCAGCTAGCTTTGATACCGACGACGGCGGATATGGGTGACGACAAATGGCGGCAGTTCTCAAGGAGGTCGCCGATATCGGTAACAACGAGCTCCCCGTGTACTCCTCTGGTGAAGTGAAGCTGGGGGACTGCGAAGTTGATTTTGGCCGCTAGGGAGAAGATACGAGGAGAAGACGAGGGCAACTGGGTAAAGTCGCGAGCAAAAACGCGGACCGCGGAGTCGATCCCGTGGCTGGCGTTTATTAAGAAATAAAATACCTTGTTTTCAAAACGCAGTCTAAAAGCGCTAACCAAATAGTAAGACGGCGTTTTGAAAATGCCGCTCGCACTTATAAGCTGTCCCAAACGGGGCCTTAGGGTACGTTTGATTTGGAGCAGCTTTGGCTGTTTGAAGAAGCAACTCTAAAGTTGCTGATAAAAAAACTGTTGATCAAAAAGCTGCGATGACTATTACAAATTTATTTATTTATTTTTTGTGAAAAAGTTAGAATGTAGCTTTCTACAAACCCCCACACTTAGGGTGCGTTTGTTTCGGTTTTTTGGCCAGCTTTCGGAATCAATTCTCCCAAACTTGTAGCGTAATATTCTTCATAGGGGCGTTCGTGGAGGGGATCCCGCATCCCTCTTCAACGTCATCCGCTTTCCTACTTTTACCCAGGTAATAAACTTATGAAAGGAGTTAATAACTTATCATATCACTCTTTATGGAAAGAATTAATACTGTGTGGCTTGTATGTAACATTTCCTAATTGGAATGTAATGTTTTAAATAATTTATTCTGCACATACTTGACAGAAGTTTATTCCATATTTGTACAAAAAAAAAAAAAACTAAAAACCTAATAATTATGCTCGCTGTAAAGATTTAGATCATTATGGTTTATCTAATCCATGTAATAAACTTATGATTCTATTATAATATCATTTAATTATAAAATTGGAATACATCAATAATGATTTTTTTTAATTTGTTTAAATTAATTTCCATTTATTTTTTTCAATCAAATATTTTGAAATTTCAAAATCTTTATATTAGGTTTACGTTTATCGAACAATCCTAAATGCCTTAACTTTTTACTCTCATAATTAGTAGTTAAATAAATAACTTAATACTTGATTTTTTGCATGAAAATCGGAAAAAGATAAAAAAATGAGGGTTATTTTAGAAATTTTATTTATTGACAACACTTTTGAAACTGAATATGTATAACATCAGCTTTGGAAAAACAGATTAACTTTTGAACTGAGATCTTGTACACCCACAACTGGGGCAAATGCACTCGTAGCTATGTCCGGTGGCAAAACACAACTTTTAACTGTAGTTTAAAAAAAAAAACCGACAAAACACATTTGTCAAATAGAAAAAATTGTGCCGCGGCACCGCAACGCCACTCCGGACTCACCCTTAAGCAAAACATCATACACTATAAATTTTGTTATCAAGAAATCAAAATTTGGGACACATCTCGTATTCATTTTTAAAAAATTAAATATCCTACAATTATTGAGGCCAATATCTCAAATCAGCTTCTTATTTAATGTTGGTAAATGGGGATTTTATTGCATCTATTGACAGCGATGTTCCTACTTGCCTTGTCTAGTATTGTTATTTTTGCAGACATAAACAGTGACCTATTTGATGGATTCAGTGTTTATTTTATTTTATTTAGTATTTGTTGGTTGTTGTTGAATTGATTTTTCTTTCTCGGCAAGTTGGATATTTAGTTTAATTTAATTCTAACACATATGAGGTGTGAACTACCAGCCTCTGTTTTTTTAAAGCTGTTTAGTGTTTTTACTGATGATTTTATTGTTTTTTTTTTCTAGGTTGGTTCATACCATGCATCTTCTTTGTTGGTAGCATCTAAACCACCTACAGCTGGCGTACTCAGCAGAGGGATTGGTTTAGAAGGCGTTTCTAGCATTTTGGCTGGCCTATGGGGAACAGGAGCTGGGTCTTCAACTCTTACTGAGAATGTACATACTATTGCTGTCACAAAAATGGGTAGCCGAAGAGCTATTCAGTTGGGTGCTGTTTGTCTAATTCTTATTTCTTTTATTGGTAAGTTATCACTTTTAGTTCACTAAGTGCAAATATTAGTGAGATTTGATGGATGCGCTTGTTCTCCTTTTATTATGTCAATATAATGTCATATTTTTGTTCATAGGTAAAGTTGGCGGTTTTATTGCTTCAATTCCAATGGTGATGGTTGCTGCGCTTGTTTGTTTTATGTGGGCCATGCTGGCAGCTCTGGGCTTGTCGAACTTACGTTACAGTGAGGCTGGGAGTTCAAGGAACAGTATCATTGTTGGGCTTTCTTTATTTTTCTCTCTGTCTATACCGGCTTATTTCCAGCAATTTGGACTCGTTCCTAATGCTAACTTTGCTGTACCGAGCTACTTTCAGCCTTACATTGTTTCATCTCATGGACCTTTCCACACTTCTTATGGTGGAGTAAGCTCTATTCTTCTATATATTATGAGCTTTCTGATTCAACATGGTTTTGTTTCTCATGTTGCTTTTTATTGTAGGAAGTGCTATTGAAATTAGTTATTTTCATGTTGAGGATAAATAAAAAATGAATTGGTGAAGTTTGTGGAGCATTTTACTTTTGTAATTCATTATGGTTATTCATCACAACCCTGCGAAGAAGTTTGAGATTTGAGGGAAAAACATCTGGGAGAAATAATGCAGATTCTCATTGAAAATATTGAAGTAATGATTTAATGAATTCTTAAGCTAAGAACAGTTAACCAGATGTTAAAGATACATGAGAGAGATAAATTGATACCGGAGTTAACCAAAATCACAAGAGGCAAAAAAAATATTATTATTCATAAAGTCAATAAGCTATTACAACTGACTCTAAAAGGGAAATAATAACAACAGGCATAACCTCACTCAACTAGGATTGTATGCCAACGTGATGTCTGGCGGTCATGCTGGGATGGGAGGTGGCGGTTGGGAATTTGATAGTGACAGCAATGGGGGTTTGGCATGCTTGTGGTTAGGGTGGCAGAACAGGACAGCAGGTTCTGGGCGGCTGGAGTGTTGGATTGGAGGTGGGAAAGGGTGGCTGGTTTCTGCAGGATGGAAATAGGGTAGCAGAGAACAGCGTGGATACAATAGAGGTGCTGGCGGGGACGGGAGTGATGGACAGCAGAAACGGCTGACAAAAGCAGCAAAAGTAGGCTGGTTTCTGGAGTGTTGGATTGGCGGTGGGAAAGGCTAGGCTAGTTTTTTGAGTGTTGGATTGGAGGTGGGAAAGGGTGGCTGGTTTTTGTAGGATTGAAGTGTGGTAGCAAAGAACAGCCGTTGATACAATAGGGGTGTTGGCAGGGACGGGAGTGATGGACAGCAGGAACGGCTGACCATAACAGCAAAGGTAGGCTGTTTGGGGTTTGCAACGGAAAGGTGGAAAGGTTGACTGCAAGTCGGCAGCAGCGGAGATAAGGGCGACGGAAATGGTTGGACAGGCAGGGAGGAGGGTTTGATGGCTGCAGAAGATAGCAGAGCTGCTGTCCTTGGGCAGTAGGGCGAGGGCAAGGGCGACGCCGGCGGCGGAAGGGAGGTTGCAAAGGATTAGATTGCCGAGGATAAATACTCCTGCAGAAATGAGATGCAGCTGGAGCACCATCCAACCCTTGGGAGCGAGTAACCATCTCGGAATGAGATACTAGCCGAAGCATCACGCGTCCTTAGATACAGTTCTAGAAGGGAAAATGTTGAGAATTTAGGGCAAAGAAAACAAGAATCGACATAAATCCAGAAGAAAACACAAAGATTTAAAGAGGTTCGGCAAAGATGCCTACGTCCTCAGAAGCAAAACGGCTGCATTTCTTTCAATTCAGAAAACGAGTACAAGATTTCATTAGTATTACAAGGCAACATATGTATATGTATGTGTATATGTATATGTATATGTATATGTATATAATTTGGTGTACAATATATAATTATAAAATTACTCATGTACCGTACCGCGGGGGCGTTGCTCCTGCACCCACAACCCATATAATGAAAAACTCTTCCAATTGGACAGATGCTTCCGCTCCACTACTTCCGCTCCACTCTGCTCGCGAGCTCCGTTCCGCGCCAGCATCTCTCTTATCTTGTATATGAGCCATTCCTAACAGAAAATAAGGACGCTGATGGCTGTCTGGATAGCAATGCTCTGATGGCTGTCTGGATACGAAAACAACATATTTATAGACTTGGGGTAAATAAGAGTGAACCCCACTCCGAATAGGTGGGAAATCGCCATAAAGGGTCGACCGGCCCTCCTAGAGTGATCCAAGCTGCGATCTTCCATTCAGAGATGGCAGACGAGTCCTGGTATTGCAGCATGGAATGCGGCAGGGGTTTCTGCGGGAAGCTCTTGCGTAGTAAAGAGAGAAATGCAAGGAACACACACATAATTACTTTTATTATATTCTCGTGATTTCTTTCTAGGCTTTCCCGATTTGCGTCCCATGCACCGCATCAAAAGGTGATTTTTTGATAGTGGTGCTGCAGAACTGTAATAAGCTATTTCTGTCACAGGTAATAATAAAATTTGATTCCTAAAACCAGTACCAATATAGGACAATATCGTAAAATTTTCTCCATTTTCTCCTATTCACAATTCTATCAGTACATCAATATGTGGGGTGAAAAAAAAGTGAAAGCCAGGTTTTATCTAAAACAATTTTCATATACTTTTTCCAAAAATGACCCACCCGCAAGTCTTAACATTCTTATCCACAACAACAAAATAAACAAAAAAAAAAAATAACGACATTCTTTTATCCCATTGAGCGGGCTTGGCTAGATGAATCAATTTTCTCCATTGTGTCCTATTAAGTGTCATATTTTGATTTAACTTCAATAAATTGAGATCAATTTTTGTACAACACACCCATGTTTTTCTAGGTCTCCCTCAACCTTTCTTAACATAAGTCAAATCTAAAACATCTACTCTCCTAATTGGGTCATCCGATTATCGGCATTTATTGTGACCAAACCAGCCAAGGTGACTTTCTAATCTTGTCTGCCACTAGAGCTACTTCAACCCTTCCGGGGATATATTCATTTCGCATTTTGTCTCTTAGGCAAATCTTACATCCCCATACAGCAAATTTACGTAGACCATATAAACAAATTATTTTGTCAAACAATTTAACTACTTGAAGCCATCAAAAGTCTTAGAACATGAAATCAAACGTGCCGTTGTAAAATACATAATGACTAGGTATTGCCTAGCACTAATCTGTAATCACGATCGCATACTGTTTTATAAATAAGAATAAAACTAATGGAACTCAAACTTCTCTATAAATCCTATAGAGAAGTTAGGAAGAAGCTACTGATTTATACAGATAAACTATCCATCGTGAAATTCTCTTCCTTCTCTTTTGTCTCACCTATGAAAAATATCATGATCCACATTAATATGACATGTCAGCATATATATTTTATCTCAATAATCTAAATCTCCTTCCTCACCAACCTCATTTTTATTATTTTTCAGGTAAATTATGTTCTGAATACACTCTTGTCATTAAACATGATAATCGCCTTTCTCATCGCTGTAATTCTGGACAACACTGTTCCTGGTAGCAGGCATGAACGTGGAGTCTACGTTTGGTCTGATACGGAAGCCGCAAGAAGAGAACCATGCATTCAAAGAGATTATGAGCTCCCTTTTAAAGCTGGGAGAATTTTCAGATGGGTTAAGTGGGTTGGCCTCTGATCATCCTTCAACAACTTCCCACATATTCTTCAGTCTCCACATCTCTCTCTTCCATTAATGTCAGATTCGGTAATCTGTTCTTCTCAGGTGAGAGAATGTTTTCTCCTGTTATGTGGAAATCTTGTTCTTCTTTACGTCTGTAAGAACAGTTTTGTTTTCTTGTATTTGCTTTTTTTTTTTCTTTATTTTCTTTTGGATTTTGTTTTTCTGTACAGTATGGTATGTTTGGATTCTGGGAGGTGATATTGAGTCCTTTTTACTGTACACGTGCTCTGATTTTTTAGGGGCATTTACATACATACCACATGATTCTAATGTATTTACAGATCTAACACCTAAACTTTCATATTTACATGCATGCCACTTAAATTTTTAACATCTCATCAAGAATATCACCGTTACTGTCCTTCTAAAGTGAGATGCTCCTTTTTCATGCATAGGTTTATGATACAATGGTGTTAATAAGTATAAATATCAAACTTTAGGTGTTAGATATGTGAATACATAAGAATTGTGTGGTATGTATATAAATTTCACATTTTTTTATGTTGTTTGTATCAGGATTTTTGTATGCGGTGACGTAGGGTGTGTTTGGGGCGACTATTTTTCTAAAAGGCAGCTATAAAGTTGCTTCTTGGAGAAAAATTTGTCAGGAGCTGTCATAAAGCTGTTAATGAAGAAACATGAGTTTGTTTTGGAGATTTGCTGTGTTGTTGTTTACGATGAGTCTTTTTTAGCCATATATATATGTGATATATTTGAATAAGTGTCCTTTTCAGAATAAGTGCATCTAAATAATAGAAATATGTCATACTACCAAGAAAAACATCACTACAATGCAAAATACTCTAATATATAAAAAAAAATGATCAATTTTTTAATGCATATAACTGTAATAATGAGGACAACAACAATCACCAGTCTAGAATGATGTCTTGATTTCTTGCTGATCAAGTCTTTAGTTCAATCTCTTCTATATAGGCTTATTTTTTTCAGCTGATAACAATTTGGAGGGAAATCTTCACCGTCATCAACTCAACAGAATTCATAATATTTAGGAGTCCTCTTTCTGCGACCAGTAAATTACTCTCTCGTAGCTGTCTTTCTTTTTTGATTGGTATTTAACACACTTATTGCCACAGTGGTAGAGCAAAATTTTTGAAGTAAATGATGCTCAGGAAGTCATATTTCCTGTTATTTATAGCTTCAATTAACAAAAAATAAGTTATCTAACCTTCAAGAAATATAAATAAAAGTTTATTGGGACACATAAGGAAAGCTACAAAATAGATTGCTGCAAATATTTAGAAAAGCTATATCCAGGAATTAAATGTAGAGCTAAAATATGAATCATCAACAATAAATAAGTAGATGATACAACATAAATATGATAAGAGAGTTCAACAGTATCAATAATCTCTTCTCTTAAACCATATCATCTCCTGGACATCTTGTCGTTCAGTGCATGTTTGGCCCGATATTGATTAGATTTCTTAGGCATGCTAGTAGGACCTTCATCTAAGACACTGAAATCGATATCATCTCGGGATTGACGTTTCTGTATAACATTATGGAGCGTTTTTGTTGCACCAACTATCTTCACTTATTTTTTGAAAGAATACGAAGACATATCTTGGAGTATAACACACCTCTTTTTTTATACACCGAATGCTCTCTCGATGACACTAGTGTCTTTTGTTGAAGAGTTTATTCCTCTTTCTAATCACTTGGTTATTGTGTAGCAACCCACACCTTTAGATATTTGTGATTTCCTCATCGCCAACGTGTGTGTTAATATGCATGTCGTCAATTGCTATGATGCAATCATTTTTAGAAAAAAGATGTGTTACAACACATGTTATTTCTAAATTTCCTTTATTGTACAAATGTTACAATAGATAAAGAGACCAATACCTTAAAAAAGACTTGTATCTCATATTGTTGCGGATTTCTTGAAGTGTTTGCACAAAAGCTGGGTCTAATGGTTTGACAATGTACATAGACATTTTTGCTAAAGAATTCATCCCAATATGAAAATACATTTTGATTGTCTCTTAGAGTGTTGGAAACGCTCACAAACAACACAAATGAACTCATTGTGTGACATAATGAAAAATGTGATGGCTAGAACTTCTCGCAATGTAAATCGCGAAAATCCATGCAAATCATATTTGAACCGCAGCTCATCCAGTAAACCTATCGGGAACATGCTATGAATCTGGCTTGGATGAGTTTTCATTAGTTTGTCAACCTATGTCTCCCCCACAGATGACGATGACATTATGTGTCTTATAGAGATTTCTATGGTAAGACTCATTAATTAGACAAACTGTGGTGGTAATGATAGTTGCTCTTTCAACTTTCTCTATAATTTACTTGTGTAAAGAGAACATATTATGATGAAATAGCTGGTAAATGCTTAAGTGACACATAATAAATGCAATACAATTCTATAAATCCATAAATTGTGAAAATCCACAAATAGTTCAAACAAACTATTATTCATGACGGAAATGTAAAATATTACAAATAAGCAAAACGAAAGTAGCAACAAATAAAAAAAGGTATAGGTGCATGTCATTTAGCTTAGTCTGATTCTCTAAAATTTAACAGAGGTAAGGGATCCTCTATTTCGGTAATAGTGTAAAGAAAGCCTTCCACTTATTTTGGTTTACAAGAAGTTTTACAACAAATAGGTGGAACGACATATCATCAAAAATCTCTGGAATAGAATCAAGTAGCTTGCCAACATCCGTCTTAGTAGGGTATGCATGTAGAGCTATGCGGGCAATATATGTGATACTGGTGCAGTTTGTCGCCGACTGTGAGCTCTTTTCAAATAAGTGAGTCGCCCGACCTTAATTTTCTTCTTCCCTTTTTGTGTCAAAGCTGCAGGAAGTTTGGACTGACTGGACTCCCCCTGCTTTCTTTCTTCTAGTTGTTTCTTGTGGACCTCATTGGATTGAGCATATTTGGGCTCATCCAGATTCTAGGTGGGCTCCTCTGTTGTAGCCCAAACATTGGTACCTAATACTATAACACTGAGAAACATAATATCTAGCTTCTCATCCAGCTTCGGGTCAGTGCCAACATGTCTAAATTTTTTAGTTTTGCAAGACCTACAATTGATAAATTTGATTTTTGAGAAGAACAATTTTGAAATAATTACAGTTGTATGTCAGTGTCTACTTACTATAATTTTCTCTTACCACCATTCTTTTGGTGCATCCATAGTTTTTCTAATAGGGCCCCACCCACCCTTAATTAAGTTCAACAAAAATTATGTAAAAGAAAAAAAAAATATATCTATCATTCCATAACTTCTGCTTATTTATCATGATGTAAGTAGATGTTGTTAACTTATCTACCATGTAACATTCAAACTTGCATGAAATCATATACATTTTTAATGGTATAAATCTTTCAAAAAAAAAAAAAAACTAGAGCTAAAAAATTTTCCCCAAAAAGTTTCTCTGCACCGAAGAATAGGTAAGAACAAAGAAATTGAACTACTAACATCTTAATAGAGATACACAAAACAAGTCAACAAAAATTCTATATAAGACGGAAAAACAGTAATCTTGTATATATCCTTCCATAACTTCTATTGACGGATCAGAAGGTAAGAAGATGTTGTTAACTTATCTATCATGTAACCTTCAAGTTTACATGAAAACATAGGCATTTCTAATGATATAGATCTTTCAAATAAAAAATAAAAATAACAAGTGCTCAAATTTCGCCCCCAAAATGCTTCTCCGCATTGAAGAATAGGCAAGAACAAACAAATTGATATATTAATGTCTAAACAGACATACATAAAACAAGTCCAACAAAAATTGTCTTAAATATAGAGAAACATTAATCATATATCTATTTTTTCATAATTTTCCTTGATTGATCGGGAGGTAATTAGATGTTGTTAACTTATCTGTCATATAACCTTCAAGTTTGCATCAAAACAGACTTTACAATAGTATAAATCTTTCAAATAAAAATAATAAAACAAATGTTTCTCTAATACTAACATCTGAACAGACATACATAAAACAAGTCCAACAAAAATTTTCTAAAAGACAGAAAAATAGTGATCATATATCCATCATTCTATAAATTCTCCTGATTGACATGTTGCTAACTTATCTGTCATGTAACCTTCAAGTTTGCATCAAAACGTAAAACATTTCCAATGGTATAAATCTTTCAAATTAAAAAATAGAATCAGTCCTCAAATTTCTTCCCAAAAATGTTTGTTTGGATCGAAGAAGAGGAAAAAACAATCAAATTAACCTACTAACATTAGAATGGGCATACACAAAACAAGACCAACAAAAAATTCTCTGAAAAAAGAAAAACAATACTTATAACTGAATACAGGAGCCGAACGAGTCAATGAAGCAATGGTAAACCGAAAACGAAAAAAAAAAAAAAACCATAAAGGAAAAATTCTTAAGCAGAGAGAGGCTGTTGGATTCGATTACACTGACAATGGAGGGAGGTGAGCACAATCGGGTTTTAGCCTTAACAACACAGGTGGCAATCAAGGGGAGGGGGCGATAGGTATTAGCGGGAATATATGTTAGATATTTTGTGAAATGAAGAGGGGTTGCGACATAAAAAACAACTCGCAACAAAGCTCCCCACGACGGAACACGGAGGTCTTTCCCCGATTCATCTTTTGTTGATCCGCATCCAGCTGTCCGTGAGACACGCAAAAACCATCCTTGCAAACTCGTCATTCGCCATTACGGAGACGAGAAGATGAAAGAACAAGCTCCCAAACATGCCTTTAGTGATTTAGATATAAAACATTTATGTTTTGATGTATGTTTATTGTGAGTTTTTTTTTTTTTTGCATTTAGTATTATTATTTTTCATGTAATAACTTGCATATGCATGTAATTATGGCTATCAAAAATATCGTTGTTTGCCAACACCTCGTGTTTGTATCGTTTGTTAAATAAACAAGCCGAACACTAACATATTTTTTAAGCTTGAATTATAAACGAGCTGAATAAGAATTACTCTTTGTTCAATCATATTTGGCTCCTTTTAACTCAAAATAAAGAAAATATATATTTTATTTATATAATAATATATCATATTTATTTATATCTAAATTTAAATCATAACATCTCATGTGATCATACCGTCGTTCTACCTCTTCTGCTAGCTTGGAAGAGGTTCAGGCTAAAAAATCTTATATTATATATCTATATTTTAATTAATTTAAATAAGTCTATTTCTAATTGAATACAATCCTAACAGCCGTACATGTGGCCCATCTTGGCAGGTGTTTTGAGATTTCTGTGGATAGACGATGTTTGTTGTTTTTTGCTCTTGTGGTGCAAAATCAGGATCATAATATTTGAAATTAAGAGGATGATAGCTGTGTGTTTCGGGCTGTAATGGAGCCAAGTCGAATGAAGCACATCACTAATCACATTTGATTCATGAATACCATAAGTTTAGATTTGGCACCATCTGATAACAAAATATCTAGTCTCACCTTCATCATTGAGTGATATATTATATATATAATTTTAGATGGCTTTTATTGGCTTTAATTTTTATATTTTGAGGAGTAGGCGCCGTCTACTAGGAGAAAATATTACGTATGGAATCACTTCATGTACAATATTATTGTATGTTATTGTACGATATATGTACAACATATTATGCACGAAATATATATTCAGATCCACCACGTAATAACTTTTCGTCTACTAGTGACTCTTCAATTCTGTAGCTAGTTGAATCTCACTGTAGTTTCATGTTTTTTCGTTGGAGATTTTTTTTTTTTTTTTGGGTAATCTTAGAATGATATTTATAAGTTCACGTGATATAAATAAGATTTACGCGTGTGCAAATCTCCCCAAAAGTTTGCATTGCTTTTCTAAGTAATTAAATTTGATAATTTTAATTTCTCTTAATTAAATTTTAATCAAGATATTTAGTCTTGATTTTATTTTGTTTTATAGTAGCTTATTAAAATATGTTGTAAAACTAGATTTATTGATTGTATTATTTTTTATGATTTGCAAGATGTAATAAGGCTAAAAGAGGAAGGAGTTTCTGTCTTTCTTTCTTCAGAATTAGCAAAGTTGGCACTTTCAAATCTATTTCTACTCTCCTGACAAACGGCTGCTTTAAAATTGATGCCAACAAAGAATAAATCCAATAAGCTTGAGATTGCGAAATTCTGACATTAATAAAGCACTCAAAGAATAACATGTGTCAAGAGCGATTGCTTTGAGTTGTTCGATGGAGCATTTTGAGATTTTGGTTAAATTTGTTAGGGTGTCTCTCTCAAACAATATAAATAATTCCTCACTTTTGACATGAAAGAGATTTTTGGATGAAGCAAGGAGAGCTCGAATATTTAGAATCTTACAACATTACCCAGCAATCTCATTTTCATCACCATACTACTATTGTTGGACTATTATTGCTTGTTGGTCGTTGTTGGATTATCATCTCCTGTCCACCGCCTAACAATAATCTCGATCAATATTCTGTCACATTGTTGGACTACGGTTTGTCAACAAGTATCGCCCCACTTTGATCTCCTTATCGTTATCGCCCGATTGCAATCTCTCAACAAACCGTTATCCAATGATGTTCTCCAAATTACCATAGTCAGACTAAAGTTTTTGATCATCTTTACTTGACAATTGTCTCTAAAGCACTGACACCAACTATACCGATGCCAACCATAACCTATTAGATTTATATGTTGTCAACATGCCATCGCTTATAAAGTTAATACGCTTATTCAAAACTAACATTGTTATCTATCTACTTTGTTGTTAACAACATTGATAAACACCATTACTAATAAGACTTGTGTATAAAGTCAGCATCAATTTTGACTCCCGATGTCCAAACTAAGATTTTTACTAAAATTTTGTATGAACAATGTTTGAACTGAATGTAAATTTTCTATCTTTAGTTTCTTGATTTTCTTCAAATTATTATCGTCAAGTCCATCATCTACAATTTATGCTTACAATATTATATCAACACCTTTCTCAATTATGAGAAAGACCATTATTTATAAATGGTATGTACTAATGGAGTCACTTTAACAAGTTCTAACTATTCAAACTATATGATTTCTTTTCCCATTTTAAGTTTTTCACATAAAAACTATTGAGTCTCTTATAACTTTTTTTATTTGCATGCGATATGGACCTTCATATAAAACTAAGACGTTAAATTTTTTTCTTTACCATCAATATTCTAGTACACAACAAAATAACTTTTTTTGTAATAACATTATATTAGCAAAAATATTTGTAGCATATTAACTTAAGACTTTGCTTTTTAGTTCCAACTTTGAGCTATAGATTTGTCAAATTGTCACTCATCATTCTGTTCACATGCACACGCACACAACACACACATACACACACTCAAGTGTCGCTCTAAATAATTATAAATAAGCCCTCATTTTGTACATGACATAAACTTTTGTTTGGAAGTAAAGGAGACTCAAAGAATTGAACCAATTTAGATATTTAGTTGACCACATTTTATTAGATCGTCTTACTCAATCACTATCTTAAACTTGATAGACCATCAATGCCCCTATTTTCGTTCATTTCTCTTTATATTTTTAAAGGAGTTGTCGGTTTGCCATCGTCATCTACTTCTCTTTTTTGAATAAGTCTCTCTTTCACATCATATAAATGATCAGGAGAAGAGAGAACCGGAAAAAACGAACATACGACAAGAGTGACAAATAAGATAAAGAACATTGAGAACTTATGTGTGGCAAACCTCACTGGGATAGATCAAATATAAGCGTCCAAATAAAATCAGGCTGAAATAGCTTGTGCCATATATCCGGGAAAGAATGACTATGAAAGCTACCCTTAACTAAAAATTCACATGTGTTTGTCGATTTTGGGGTAGGTCCAAAATGCTCCCAAGGGGATCTATCCCACTTGGTTAATTAAATATTGGGGGCTCCTAAGAATACTCTTGATCCAAAGGTGTTTTGCTTGCATTAGTAGCGACAACTAGCATAGGGCTATCAAAGGACAACTATTTCGTAGGGGAATGCTATGATGTTTTCAAGCTCTCGATAAAACACGGGGCAGAAAGTGAGTCTCTCACAATTCAACAAGGGTAACAAATTCATCAGCATATGAAACCTGTTAAATAACTGAATTATTCTGACGAGGAATCATGATCCGACAAAGCACATCTAGGTCACAAGCACAGAGAACAAATCATCGTATCTAAAAAAAGTGACAACATATCAACAATTAGGTCATTGAGATGATATCAACGAAGGAAAAAGAAGCGACAGAGCTCAACAGAGGTAGTCAAAGGATGGAAGGAGTAATCCCTAGAATGTAGAGGTAACCGGATTAGGGTGCCACAGACTCGTCATCCCAAGCTACCAGAATTGTAAGTCTACCTGATCGTGTAGTCGACCAAACACGTCTTGAGATCGCTGGTCAATAATCCATGAATTGCATTGCCCACAGGAAACTTGGTAGCCCCAAAGTATGAGAAACAAAACTCTATCCTATAACTATTTGGTAGAGCTCCAAGAGACTTATACCTGCTGAAATGGTAAGGAAGTCGTTGGAAAATAGGAGAAAGGGATGTTCAACTACAAAGTTGAAAACGTTTGCAATAAAACAAATCTTACACTCTGTCTGGGTAGGGGAGCATTCTAACGACCTAAGCGCACCAGAAAACCAGCTAAGTAGAAATTGATGCTAAGTCAGTCAGGTTGGAGAAGCTCGAGGACTTTTCTTCGTGACATGCAAATGATGCAGTTATCTAAAACGGTCGTTAGATATTTTGAAGACCCTACTAATTGTGACATGGGTTATGCCCATGCTATGCAACATGTTTTATAACCGGCCAGAAGGCCATGCATGGAAGTCGAAAAGATGTTTTTGAAAAATCATGAATCTTTTAATCCTAAATTTTAATTTATCTTCAAATTATTATTTGAATTTTTGTAGAAAAAAAATTATAATTTTAAGTTCCTAATAAGCTTAAATTACAATTTTCACAACATCTCATATACAAACAGAAAGAAACCGAGAAAACAACTCAAACATATAATCATGCAGGAAAAGTAGTAGAACAAACTAATTAAAATAATAAAAAAAGACCGGTGTCATTGCGTCGTTGATGTATCCCAGAAAAGAAAAAAATGGCCGGATTCTTAATATACATGCACTCTCCTAATTCTAAACTTGTATAAATATTTACATATTAAACACCTAAACTTTCTTATTTACATGTATATAATAGTAAAAATTGTGACATTAAATAAAAAATGTCAGTATCTCTAACTTCTTAAGAGTGAAAGGTACATTTTCATACATAATTTTTTAATGCTAAAGTTTTAATAATTATAAACATTAATTTCTAACATTTACATGTATAAATGCACAACAATTGTGTGGCATGTACGTAAATTTTCCTAAATTTTGACGTAGCCATGGAAGGGCTCTGCGCATGAGGTGACGTCGAGCATCTGGGAACATATTCTTTTTGAAGGGAGTTTTGCATGACGTACTTTGCTGGCTTTATTAATTAAATAAAAATAGTAAATATTATATATATATATATATATA
>JXCR01064161.1:206780-269223 GCA_002079205.1 Phalaenopsis hybrid cultivar | reverse complement strand
CCCTTGATCTGTTGACTAACTGAAATCTTCTTTCTAAGGTGATCAATATGTCAACAATACTGTTGAGATGGACGATGCATGATATTATAGAGTTTGAGAGGGTGGACATTATATCCATCACGAGATTTCGATCCACAAGTTGCCAAAGAAGATATTAGGATTTTCTTTTTGTATGCCATTGGTTTCTTGGTTGAATCTGGGACGTATGGTGGTTGCTGGGTCTAGAAAAATTTCAAAAACAATGGAAATAAAAAAGCTCTGAATTTAAACCTTCTAAACTGGAAAATTGTCGTCTGAGAGAGGTTAGTTTGTCATTATCTTAATGTGGGGCATAAAAAGCTTGAGAGATATGAGAATATTTGCCCCTTTTATCCTTCTGAGGGAGCTCGTGGATCGTTGATTGGGCTGAAAATATTTGGAGAGGAGATATCCATAATGTGCAGGTTGTCGAAGAGATCTTGATTTGTAGGAGGAAGAAGAAAAAATGACACGAATGAAGAGATTCTTGAGGATGAGTGAAGTCGCTGGACTGATGGCTTTAAAACCATGATGGAACTCTCAATTTGAAGAAGTGACGCAAAAGAATCTACAAAAGCTAACGAGTAATATATTTCTTTTCTATCTATTACAATACTAAAGGCTCCTTATTTAAGAAACTTGACAAGGTTACAAGGGACAATAAACAGCGAAAAAGGGAACCCATAAAAACAACAAGGAAGCGACTTTAAAGCATGAAAGATGATGGAGACTCTGCACCAAGAGCTAGTGAGTAACGGTTCTGAAGGAGTAGAAGGAAAGCAGAGCATATATGATCCCTTTTACTTCTCATGTGTTTATGAAAGTTGTGCATGTTAAAAAAATATAAAAGGTAAAGTATATGTGTTAGATATGTAAATATGTAAGAATTGGGTGGTATGTACGTAAATGCCTCATTCCAAAATCTAGTGACTAGAATACTTCCCTATGATGTTGAGGCATTTCAAATTAATCTGTATAGTGTTCGACACAGACATACCTCCAATGAATGTAGAACTTGACATAATACGTGATTTAAATAATATTATAAAAAAGAGTCATTCATGTCAACCATGTTATTATTTGGAGTATGATTGTGTCAATCAATTGGTCACTCAAAACCCTTAGTTTTGCCAATCAAACTTGATGATGAGTTTGTTGAAATGAGTAAACCATACACATATTTCTGTATTTAAATCTATCTTTTCTCCTTTTTTACCACAACATTACACTTGTGAAAGGTAGTTTTCAATATTTTCTTAAATTACAGGGCTTTGAACATGAATTTTTGAGTGAGAAAAACTAAAGTCAGAAGAGCTCAACTGGCATGACCATGCTTATTTTGGGCGTGACCACGCCATGCTCCGACATAGCCACATCAGGATCAAGTGTGACCACATTGTTGTACCAAAAGCATAGGCGTGACCATGTTGGATTTGGGTGTGACCAAATCACCGAAGTTACCTTCACATATTAAAAGAGTTACCTTGTTGAACCAAAACAAACGCTATAAAGACTCATTTTAGGGCACGAACAAGGCATCTTGGGCCACTAGAGGCTAGATTTGGAGAGGCATTTTGGAGATTGGAGCTTTCCCATAAGTTTCTTCTTCTTTGTTTGAGGTTAGAGACCTTAAATGTTGACTTCCTCTTTCTTTCTCTTCTCTCTTTTTGTTTTATTTGTGAGATCATTGAATGAGAGAGAGATCACCTACAGTTGTGGAGAAGAAATTTTGTTCTTATAAGTTTTACTTTTGGATTTCGCTTGCAACATTGGATTTCATGGAGTTATTTTCCTTAGTTCTTTCTATAATGCATGACTAATTCTTTTTGTGTCTGTAATGTAGGATTAGTGGGTTATTTTGGTTTTTCTCGATGTTTTTCCCGTGTCCTTGTTTTTAAGCTTACATGTTTCCATGTTGTTTGCTTACTTTCTAATTTTTATTTACTCCTGGACTAGCCAATTAGGATGTTAAAAATTTTTTTGGGCTATGTCTTCTACCTGAAACAAATAGGTTAATCACAAAATCCTGGTAGAATATGCATTTTCTAGTTAAATATTTGTAGCGTAGATATGTATATAAAGAATCCTGAGAAACACCATAGTGTTAAGCGACACTTAACTTCATGTGTTTCTAATTCTTCTTATGACTTAGAAATTGGCTTAAAGAGAAAACTTTATCCCTGGTTGAAAACTATGAGGTAGGAAAATATTTAGGAAAACCATGAACCACCACTAAATCCATGTTACAAAGGCACGAGCCTTATCTCTCTTGAAGAACAACAGGATTTTTATTTGCTCTCAGTTTTCTACTTTTTGAGATCGCATTTTTCTTTTTTATTTGTTACACAAAATTGTAGGAAGTTTCCATTATTTTGTGATCATGCTAAGATAGGTTTACGGAGTTAGTAAACTAGAGATTTTTCTGTTGGAAAAAATATTAGCCATTTTCTCATGGGATCGATATGCAAACTCTGATACCACATATTATTTGGCACATATATTTGCAAGAATTTTTGACTTGCCTCACATTTCAACCATCAAATTCTTGACACCATTGCTAAGAAAAAGTGTTAATAATCATTCTGATTTTAGGAATACTTTAGTTGAACAACTTAAAATCTTGGTTTGATAATAATTGTTTTCTGTTTATTTTTTTGTTTTCTTATTAGTGGTGTTGCATTTGCATATTTGTGTTGCTAGAATGCTTAAATGTGCTAAAAAAGTTGATAAATTCAAAAAAATTATAAAAATTAAAAAGCTAAAAAAAACAGTGTCTATTTTTCACATATTTTTGCATATGTTGCCTGTTGTGTGTGTGCACATATTGACAAACATTTGTTGGTATTTATGATTATGTATTTGTCTGGAGTCTGTTGAGTCTGCCTTTAGGAACACTTGTTCACTATGTTAGTGTATGCATAGGGTTGTCAAAGCCGACATTAACCCTTCCTTGAGATTGGTCAAACCTTTAGATGCCTTAGGAGAGCACATTCACTTTCTAGCACGCCCATAGACATGGCTAACCCTCACAACAAAACCAGGAAACCATCTATAGATTATGCTAATCCATCTATTAAGGGAATTCACATGCGTTTCAATTGCCCAATAGTAGAGGTCAACGCTTTTGAGTTGAGACCTGTCATTATCCAAATGGTTCAAAATAGCCAATTCTAGGGACTTTCTACTATGGATTCAAATTTTCACTTAGCCAATTTTCTTAAAATATGTGTCACATTCTGGTATAACAGTATTCCAATGATGTTGTTACCTTAGGTTGTTCCAATTCTCTTTGAGGGACAAAGACAAGGCGTGGTTAAACTCCCTTTCCTCAAAATCTATAATTACATTGACTATTTTTTCCAAAACAAATTTCTAGAAAAATATTTCGCTCCTTCTAAGACTACAAAGCTTAGAAGTGACATCACTTCATTCACCTAGATAATTGAAGAGTCAATTTGTGAGGCTTAGGATAGTTATAAGAAATTACTTAAAGAAGGTGCCCACACCATGCCTTACATGACTGATTGATTAACCAAACCTTATAAAATCTGTTATTAGGCTCCTTGAGCTTTAACATTCATGTTACACCTGTGAGATCACCGATGTCTAAGCTTTTGGAGGAAGCCTATCAGTTTATAGAAGTGATATCCACCTAAAATTTTCAATGTTCTATTGAGAGGGTCACACCCAAAAAGTAGCAGTGTGCATGACATAGATGTATTAGATATCCTAGCCACGCAAGTAGCTACTATTTCTAGGAAGTTAGACAATCTTGGGATGATTTATGTACAAGGATCTCCATCAAGTGAAAGGATGTTATATAGAGCTATAGTAGATCCTAACATGAGCACCTTAGAGGTTGTAAACGTCATAAGAAACCAAGATCATAACACTTATTACAATACCTGTAACCATGTTGGAGAAATCATCCAAAATTTTAATGGAGCAACAAAGACCAAGTTCTAGGAAACCAGCAGCTAGGAAACTCTCAAGCAAACCCTATAAGTAATTGGAACAACCAAGGTGAAAACCCCAAAAGTAACCACATTTATAAGGAATTCAAGCCAATACCCAACACATGTAGAAAACGTCACAGTTTCATAAGTAAGTAATATAAATGGGGAACTAAATACAATGCCAAGTTGTAGACACTAAGAGCATAGAAAACCAATTTGGACAGTTGGCGAACACCATGAACAATAGACCCATAAAAACACTCCTAAGTAACACTGAAGTGAACCGTAAGGGTCTCTATGGGATTAATGTTTGCTTTTTTTTTTTTTTTTTGAAAACCAAAATAAAAATATTGTATGTTTCTCCATTTTTTCATTGGTTTTTTACTTGTATTTTTAAACACAATTGGGTTATTTTCAAAAAATAGAGAACATGTGAAACAACTTTTTTGTATTTTGAAAACAACCAAAACACGTTAGATCCTTAACAATTTAAATTAATAATTTAATTAACTTATAATTATTAAATTATTAATAATTTAATTTCAAGTAATAATCTAATTATTAAACTTAATAATTATAAAATTTAATTAATTACTAATTTTATCTAATAATTTAATTAATTAGCGAATATAACATAATAAATATAAAATTATTAATTATTTGATTTTAATTAATTTATAAAACTAAATTAATTAACTTTATAAATATAAAATTAAATTAAATAATAACTTGAGTTAATAATTTAATTTACTTAATAATTATAAACTTTTTAATTATTTAATTTCAATTAATAACTTAATTAAATAACTTAGTCCATATAAAATTTTAATAATAAATCTATTTAATCAACTTAATAATTAATCAATTAAACTCAAAAAAGTTCAAATAAAATAATAATCTTTTAATTAATTAACTTAATAATTATAACATTATTAATTAATTAAGTTCATGAAATATTAAACATTTAAATAATTAACTTAATAATTATAAAATTTTATTAATTAACATAATAATTATATAAAAATTAATTAATATATAATTTCAATTAATATTTTAATTAATTAACTTAAATAACTTACTTATCATAAAATAATTAATTATTTAATTTCAACTAATAATTATTAAATTAAATAAATTAAGTCAATAATTATAAATTTTAAATAATTAATAATTTGAATTTATAATTTAATTTTATAACTTAGTTAACTTAATATTTATAAACTCGTTAATTATTTTATTTCAATTAATAATTTAATTAATTAAGTTAATGACTATAAAGTTTTACTAAAAAATCTATTTTGTTTTTTATAAGGTATAGTTTTTCCTTACAAAAATAGAAATAAACAACCCAATATGTTTTATGTTTTTTTATTTTTAAAAACATCTAAATCATCATAGTACTAAATGCATTTTCTAAAAATAGAAAACATAAAATAAAAAAAAAACATATTGAAAATAAAAATAGAAAATGATCCCTAATAGGGTCTGATGAAATGGGGACTCAGCAAGTGCAAGCAGCGAAGTTTAGGAGTGGGAAGGGGTTAGAAGCCTATTGACATTGAGCATGATAAATGAGGCAAGCATGAGACCCCAGTAGAGGATGTAGAAGGACCCTTCTTACCCATTAGGATTAGCCTAGAGGAGGCACTATCACTGCCTTCCCCTTAAAGGTTGTAGAAGCAAATGTTGGACCAAATATTTTTATGTTTTAGGAGATTAAAAAATTTGACTACAAGCATCCCATTTGTTGCAGTTGTAGAACAGATGCCTAGTTATGCCAAGTTCATGAAGGATGTCTTGACAAAGAAAAGAAAATTAGGCAATTTTGAGATTGGCCTCTCATTAAGGAGTGTAGTGTCATTCCGCAAAAGAAATTTCCCTAGAAGATGAAAGGCCCAGAAATTTTCACCAGCCCATGTGTAGTAGCAGAGAAATATGTGGGGAAGGCTTTTTGTGACTTAGGAGTAAGCATAAATCAGATGTCGATGTCCAGTTTTATGGGAATTAAGTTAGGAAAGACCAAGGCTACCAATCTTACCCTTTAATTAGTTGATTGATCCCTCGCTTACCCTATGAGAATTATTGAGAATGTGTTAGTAAAAGTAGATAAATACATATTCCCTATAAATTTTATGGTGCTAGGCATGGAGGAGGACAATCAGAAACCCTTAATAATTGGCTGACCCGATAGGGCGATGATTGATATCCAAAAAGAAAAATTGAACATGAGAGTAAATGAACAGAGGACACTTTTATTATTATGATCATCAATATCATAAGATTGATGTAGTGGATGGGGTAGTGTTTAACCAATTTATTGAGACTTCAGAAGAAGACCTAGTATAACATTTGGAGATTGAGAATGGAGGAGGCATCAAGGGAAGAATATGCTCTACTGCTAAAGTGAAACCCTAGAGCCTATATAGAGAGATTTAAGCTTTTAAACACCACTAAAAATTTTAAGCCCTAGTGTAATCCATAGAGGTAGCCCTTGAACTAAAATTGAAAGACTTGCCAAGTCACCTCAAGTATGCATTTTTATGAGAATTTTCATCCTTACTAATATGAGGTAGATTTATTTGATTTCATTACATTAAATAATGTGTTATCTCTTTTTATTATCGTAATAGTATGCTCGAGAAAGAATGTTTTGTTGCAACAAACAAAATATAAATTTTCCGTCACTTGAGAAAAGAAAAGATGTATTGTGGGGAATGGAGCAAATAGAATGAAAATCAGGACTTCAGATAAGCGACCAAGCATTTGAGTACATTTGCATGCACCTGTGCTTGCACGTGTGCACATACGCACACACATGTGCTCCCAACACCTGTACAATTGCACACACATGCATTTTGCCACACCCATATGTTTTTGTGTGCACGCACACACATGCAACCATTTCCACAACTACACGCACCTGCATGCTATCATACCCACGCACCCCCATATGCACGTACACCTATGCAACTGCCTCTCTAACTACACCCACCTGCATGTTGCCACCTCCAAGCACCTTCATATGTGCACTCACATGTAACTATCCCTAAAACTGTGTGCACCCACGTGTTGCCACCTCCACGCACCTGTGTGTGTACTTTCATGCAACCGCCATTTGTTTGTTTGTCTGCGTGCTCATGTGCACATCCAAACTTTCATACTCTGGATTTTGACTGATTTGGAGAGTTTGAATACCTATTTTAGACCTCTAATGTGATACCTAAGTATATAAACTTATTTTTATCATTATATAAGCACTTTTAGCTTTTGGGTCCAAGCCTCTAGAAATTAGAGAAACGTGGGAGATTAATGAGTTTCTCCCTCAGGTTCACTCAAAGAGTATGTTTTTTTTTTCTTAATTCTTCCTCTTTTCATTTTGTTTTCATGGTTTTGATGATGTTTTAAGGTGAGTTTTGTGCATATTTTGTGAGAGCTTATAGTAATCAAAGAAGAGTGTGGTGTTTTGTTAAGGATAGATTGACTCTAGGTGAGTGTTCTGGACCTCTTGCACTGAACGCTTTATTCTTATGCATGGAATAAAGTTATTGCATTTTTTTCTTATCATGAATTTTGACTAACATTTTTTCATGCTCTTCTGCTGTAAGGATTGAGAATTTTTTATGATTTTCATTCTATGGATTTTTATTTCCTCAACGCCTTTTTGATGCAAGAATTTTTTATGTTCATGTGCTAAATTTCTGGCTATAATTTAATTTTTATCAGACATAATAAATGTTAAAATCAATTGTGAACTATGACATTTTCTCATGATGTAGTGTAACAAGTAGGTTAACCACAAAAAGCTGGTCAAACAGGCATATTCTAGTTAGGATTTTGCAGCATAGATTGGGGATCAGAAGAATATTGAGAAACACCATAGGGTTAAATAAAACTTAACTTTATGAATTTCTTATTATGCTTCTTAACTAAGCATATGCTTAAGATGGAAAATTTTTATCCCTAACTGTCAACAGTAGAGTGGATTCCATATAAAAACTTTAAGAAATCATCTGAGAGGTGTGACGGGATTATGAATTTTGCATATCTTAAAAGCTAAACCCTTTTTCTCACAATTTCTATTTACCATTTGTTTAGGACTATTTGATTCTTTATTGAATTTGATTACTTCAAACCAGACTTAGTGGTTTAGTAAACTAGGACTTTATCTGTTAGAAATATTTTGAATCTATCATCATGAGATAGATACACAAACACATTTTTGTATATTACTTTAATGCCATGTATAATTACGTGATTGACTAATTTTCTTCATAATAATTTCAAACATAAAGTCTTAGCCACCATTGTTGGGAATAGTCAACAAAAATTCTCTAAGCTTTGGAGAATTTTAGTTGAAGTATAGAGTTTTAGTTTGAAGGTCTTGCTTTTTTATTTTGATTTCTGCTTTATTTTTTTCATGTTTTTATTTTTGAAAATTTCAAAAAAATATATATCAAAAATTAAAATAAAAATGTTTCAACACTTCAGAAAGTCAAATCCCTGAGAAAACCAGTTTATACCTTTTTCAGAAGTATGTCAACCCATTTTTGGCTAGCATCCACATGAGTTTTGAACACTATGGCATAGGAACTAGGTTTAAAGACCCTTATCCAAACACTTACAACCCAAGCTGCTCGACTTACCCATAATTCAATCGGAATAACAAAAATCCAAGTGTAGAGAATAAGTAGTGGTGGAACACCCAATTCAATCCTATAGAATATTGTAATACTAAGATAGTGAGTACTCTGAAGAAAGTGAGTATTTGAATGAATTGATAGTAAATCTTCAAAATTAAATACAAAGCCAAACTGTGGCATTAAGAAATTTAGAAAATCAAATGAGACACTTAGTTATCCACATAAGCACTGAACCCCAAATGATGTCAGCAGTAGTGGATTGCCATAACAATAAATATCATATTTGGTCTCGAAGAGCAATCTAAATTAAGTTACTTTTGTTGGACAATAACTAGGAAAGAACCTGCACTTCTTTTCAAGTCAATCACTCATAAGAGTTTCCTCAGAGAACGAGTTAGAAGAAAGCACTAGGCGAAAGAGTAACTAAGTTGAGTTAGGTCTGTAACTTAAAAAACATAGAGAGAATTCAATCCAAGATTTAGGAAACCTTGATTTAACTTCTAGAGTGCCACTTATTTCAAGTTTTGAGGAAAAAACATATGTAAAAATAGGAGAATTAAATGGGAGAGTTTTGGATTTAGAAAAGGCCCATTAGAATGATAATCTGAATAAATCCCTTACATGCCCTCTTGAAGACTTTCATCGAACTAAGAGGGAAATGATACAAGAAAACTTGAAATTTGATGATTTAATAATAACTTCAGGACCAAAAAACTATTGGATGATTACTTAAGGTTTACTAAAATGAAATTTTAATCTTAGAGGAATACTTTTAGGTCATGTTGACGATATTAAACATTTGATTGGAGTGTTTCAAATGAGTAAGTACATGCTTGAGAGAACGATCAATAATCACTGATATGTATTTTTGTATTCTTAATTTTCTTTACTTTTTATACTTGATTATGAATGAAATTGCACTTTAAAGGAAGATATTTTTATGCTTTTGCTGCGGGTATAATACGTAAAGCAATTGGAGTGAACTGAAGTGAAATCAGAGCAAAACAAGGTAATTGGAGCAATGTTGAGTGCAGCATGCGGTGCCTGGGTGCCACTTCTTGGCACTTTGATGCCACTTCCTGGAGCCTAGAAGCCATAAAACGTTTAGGAAACATAGAAGGTAGCGCCTAGGCACCGGAACCACATCAGGAAGACAGAGAGAGTGGCGCCTAGGTGCCACAACTGTCCAAAGCTATTATTTTTGGGGGTTATTTAGCAATTTAGAATGATATAAATGGGGATTTTCTACCATTTGAGAACTTGAGGATGAAGCTCCATAGTTTGGCACTCTCCAAGGACTTCAGAAAATCCATATTAGGAGTAGGATTCCACTAATATAGAGAGATTTGTAAGGGGATTTGAGAGCATTTATAAGAGATTGTATCAATACTTGCAAGAAGCAGTAGAGAACTTCAGTGGAAGGATTTCAGAGAGATTAAAGCTAAGTAATGTATGTTTTGATTGCATTGTAATCCAGTAGACACACATTTAGTGAACTTGTATTGTTAAGTATAGTTTTTTTTAATTATCTTGTGATCCTTTAAATCACATATTTAGTTTAAATTGCTTTGTTTCACAAAGTCTTCTATTGAATCTATTATGCATTATGAGTAGAAACCCTGTGTTTTTCTTTTGTGATGATTTAGTAGTAAGTGTAGGGTGTTGAAGTTTAAGAATAAATCTTAATTTTATATGTGATGAATGTTCTTCTGGACTTAATTTATATATCTTACTGGCCATAATATTTGTTAAAACTTGTTGTGGCCCACTTAACTTGATCGTGAGTGATGGTGAATCAACATGAGAATGTTCATATTGTCCATTAACTATGAAAAGTTGTTGCTAGGTGGCTGATGTTGGGCCGATTTAGTGTGTAAATTTTGTAAATATTTTTTAATATTACAAAATACACACAATAGATATAATAATAAATATGCAATATAATCCCAACAAAAATTTCTCTTATGAAAATAATTTATCCTTAAATCTCTTTTTAAACTACCAAATCCCCTTTAAAATCAACATAAGTATACATATCGCTCAAGTAATAAAGGGCTCTAATGGAGTCCTAGATATCGATCCCACGGGGAAGTTGGAAAATCCTATAAGTAAGTTTTTAAAATTATTTTATCTATAAAAAAATACAAAAATAAAATTAAAGTGTAAAGTTTGAATATTAACTACTAAGGTGGATGTTATATAAAAAGCAGTTTAAAAAAACTAAGTTAACTAACTAAGAACTAACTTTCAAAAGTAAAATTACAAAAACTAAACAAAGTTTTTATTGATAGAAGATTCAAACTTAGGAAAGCATCCTTCCTCTTTACAATGAGCATATGAATTGTGAAGAAATTAAAATTATTCAAAAAAATATATATATAAATTGTTTTGTGCCAAATAGACGCAATCATATTATTTACCCTCTTCTGAGTGCTATAAAGAACATTGACAAATCTATAGTTTGGTCCCTAATTCTGTGGTTAGGCTGACAGGATACCGGCTGCCACTCATGAGCTCCCACTACTCCCTCCCCTGAGGGCTAACAATCTCGCATTAGTTTCCAATCAATTAGACTAAACTAGGGATTTTAATATGTCATCTTAAAATCTCCAATTCTGCATCCAATAAATTATATTTTGCTATTTATTTGCACTCAATTCCATGGATGACATACTCTCCCATGAAATCAAATGTGATTCTCCCCTTATTTTAGAAATCATAGCCTTTTTCAGAACATATGTTGCTCAACTTGTTTTAACATTTCAATTGGCCAGATCAAAAATTAAAATGAAGATCAGAGTTCAAATCATCACAAATTATTAATATTTAAAATCGTAGAAAACAAAATCAATTCTTCACAAAACCATATCTCAAAGTAGAGAGGGAGAAGGATAAAGAAAACTACTGAGATTTCATGAGAACGATACAATAAAACACAAATTTCATATATAAAAATAAATTTACAAAAAAGAAAGAAATAAAAAAAACACAACCTATCTCACAATCTTTCCCAAGCAAATCACTAGAAGTTCTCTCCAAGCCTTTCTCTAACTCTCAATTCTCTCTTAGAAGTGTAATGAAGAAGAAATCTCTCACCTTCCCTCTCCTCTTATAACTAATTCTCTCTTAGAAGTGTAATGAAGAAGAAATCTCTCACCTTCCCTCTCCTCTTACAACCCTAGAAGAAAATCTCCTCTCCTTGCCTTTCACGCCACCACCTTCTTACCTTTTTCAACTCTATGAAGTCTTCCTCTTCTATTTTGGACTGCTTCCTTTCAAAAGGAATTCAAAAGATGTGTTATTTGATCAAAGAGACATATCCCTTCATAAAAGAACTTTCCAAAGTGTTTAGATGCATTGAATCACCCCAAGAGGTGTGTAGAACAAGTGTCCCTTTGAAAATTTGCTTAAAATTTGTCCCAAACTACCTTAATCCGCAAAAAGTTATCTCTGGTGTATCATGCGTCAGCTCCCTGGATTTTGGCACATCATGCGCCAGAATCCCAAAATCCCAAAGTTGGTTGTTTTTGCTCCGAATTTCATCCTTTTTGTCATTTTTTCTCCAAACGCCTAAAAATGATATACCGGCAACAAAAACATGAAAATATTCTTCTTTAAAGTGCAATATCACCAAAAATAAGCCTAAAATATGTACTTAAAATAGTATATTATTTTGGTGTATCAAATTCCCCCAAACTTAAATGTTACTTATCCTCAAGTGACACTTTTACTACATAAGAGCATATGACTTAGGATCAAGATTTACTTATTACTTCTATACTTTAGTTTAATAAATAGAATAGCAAAATTTAAGAAAAACCTTTAATAACTTAGATTCAAATTCTAAGTCTAAGAATACTTAGTAATTAAATTTAAGATTTTTGAATTTTTATTCATTTCAAGAAGAATTGCAATATGTCATATTAAGGACATTTAGAACTTTCATATGAAAAAAAACTTCAAAAGGACTTTACTAGAAATGCTACTAATACTTCAATACAAGTTTAGAAAATGTAATAAAACTCCTTCCTTAAGTTAATTCAAGTGAAGCCAATTTTTTATTACGCATCTCCTCAAGATTCTCTTCACTTGTTTTTCTTTTTTATTTCTTCTTTTTCTTTTCTTTTAGGATCATTTCAATCCTTTTTTTTTCTTTTTCTTTTTTTTTTCAAGTGAGGATTACTATATCTAGATAGCCTTTAATGATTTTGAACTTCAATCTCCTCTTCTTAAAGTTAAAACTCTATACCTTTCTTCACTTTATAAATTCATATTAGTTTATGATTTTTCATAAATTCTTATTCCTTCTTCTTACATGAATCTCTAAAAATCTTAATAATTCCAAAATACAATAGAAAAACATAGTCTTATCCTATCATACCAAATAACTTTAACTTTAGAATTGACCTTTATTATTAAAAAAATTCACCTAAATTTACCATAATATTTATAAACATAAGTATAGTCATTTAAAGTTAAATTTTAATATCCCCAAGTCATGTTAAATTAATTTTAAAAATATAGTTAACTGAGGACAAATAAAATTTTAGTTTATTTCTTTTCAAGAGAAATTTTTCTCCCCCTCCCCCCCAAACTTAAGTTTTTAAGTAATTTTAAAAATATTTTAGTACAAAATCTAGTAGGTGAAAGAAAACAGTAAATGCATGAAAAATAAAATCCGACCTGTAGAGGATTTCTGATTATGAAACTGGGCTCTAGTATACTGCAGGTACTAACTTTAAAAACATACAGGCTTTAGAGCATTAAATGAAACAAAATATATATTCTAAAGAACTTCTGGAGAGTAGAAACACTAAAACTGAAAAACAAAACTGAAAATACTAAAAATGCAAAAAAAGTAAAATGCTACAGTTACTATTGTAGTTAAGTCCACAACACAACATGAAAGTTCTTACTACAGCAGTTCTCAAATAAAAGTACAACACAATACAATCACAAATAACAATCAAACACAAAAACAAACTATACTAAGCTTATAAAAATATCAGTCTTCATCTCCTTCCTCATCATCATCATCATCTTCTTCTTCATCTTCTTCTTCTTCTTCTTCCTCATCTTCATCTCTAATAGGAGCATAGGGAGTGAAATTGGGGAAAGGAGGAAATTTGACATTTGGGTCTCTCTGAAGATGTCTCACCATAGCATTCTCAAAATCAATATCATGTTGAACTCTCCTTTATTGATATTCATCATTATAAGCATTTCTTTCTCCAATCTCTCCCAACTGACCCTGAATATTTATTATGTCCATTTGATGAATCATGAGTTGGTCCACAATGTTTTCTAATGTTGTAGGGTGAGAAGTAGAAGCCTCGGCAACTGATGTAGAGGGTTTATCCCTTCTTCCCCCTCTAGATTTAACAAATGATTCAACTCTCTGAATCAGATGTCTCCCAATAAGTTTTTGTGATTGTAATCTTTCTTCATTTCTAAGGGACTCTACTCCTTATTGTTCACATAAAGTAAAAATCAGAGCAGGGTATCCCAAACCACTAATTGTAGAGCTACCAGCTATACTTCGTGCATGATGAACTATAAGTGCACCAGCATCTATTGCTTTCATGTTCTGGATGCAATAATTCAACACAGCTCTATCTTTTGTAACATCGACAAGATGATTCATTGGCAATAATCTAGTAAAAATAAATTGATGTCATACCTCTGACGGGTTAGTCAACATGGAAGCAAGGAAGTTAACTGTCTTGTTATTCTTAGTCTTCCACTCTCCTCTTCCACAACTCAAAAAGGTAAGCACTTCATCCAGTGATGAATCAGTCACCATGAATGCAGCGTACTCATTGAAAAATACATTCCTCAACCCATAAAGAGAATTGATCCTCTTAGCTAAAAATTCAACTTGTTTACCTCTAACCAGTATGTGGTCACCAGCAGTGAATCTCAGGTTAGCGTAGAACTTTTGAGTCATGGGGACAATTTCTACTGCAGTGAAGTAGCATAATCTTTCCCAGTTTTTGGTGAGGATTAACCTTTCGATCTCGCCACCTAGGTTTGCAAACGCCCATTCTTGGATCAATCTTTTGGTCTCCAATTGAGTATTGTAACTATGTTGCACCTTGAAGTTGACGAATCTTCGTGAATCAAAATCTTCGGACGACCTTCCTCTCTTAACTCGGGGAGACATTGGAAATTATACGAAAATCTAAATAAATTCCAAACAAATTACTAAATCAAAAATCTAATTCCTCATGCAAGATTATTTGGTAAGAAAAATTTCACCATGAGTTTTTTCAAGCTTTTTCATAAAAATCACAATTTTTGGATCTTCCATAATGTAGGAAAAATCCATGGTAAAAATAAAAAATTTCTAAGTTAAAATGAAGCTCTTACTAAGAAAAGATGAAATCTATGATTTTTGGCCTTCCAATTCTTCTTTACCGTCCTTAATAAGAAGCCCTAGGTCAAGTTTTAAAGGTATGAGACGACCCAAGCCGTAAAAATGGAGCTTGTGCATGCGCTTTCACTATTTTTAGGTAATCTGGCGTGTTTGGGTCTTTAGCACATTATGCACCTACGCTCTATAAATTGGCGCATCATGCGTCAGAGCATAAATTCACCAGATTTCATTTTCTATGGAACTCTGCTCCGTACTGCTTTACGTCAACCTCTAATTAACTCAAATGAACATTTCTAAGCATATATAAACATTACTCTAACACCAAACTTTCATAAACAACACAAAACTCACATTTATATATAAAATCTACGCTATTACAAACTAACCGTTTTCAAGCCAACAAACATCAAATTCAGTGTTCTAAAGCAAACCAACATCCTAACACTGAAATCTAAACATCAAAATACAAAGTATAAACATAGATAATGCGATAATAGAAAGGAAATGAAGTCTAACTCAAAAAACTAAAACAAACAATACTAAACAAAACGTTCCGTGCATAAATTAAGTTCAAAGATCTTCTTCACTCTTGTCGTCCTGGATATCTCCCATCGATTGGTATTGCATATACAGGTTGTAGAAGGGTCAATACAAAAGCTCATTAGTTGAATCCTCTCCAATCCAATAATTTGTCTTGAACATATGTACAAAGCCATCTTCAATACACCCAGTATGTTCAAAATGTTCCTTCTATCTACAATCTAGATGATCATGTATTTCAAAAATATTTTCAGTCACATGCATAAGATTCTGGACCTCTTTCTCTATCTTCTTGATTCTCTTCAAAAGTGCATTAGAATTATACTAGGGTTGAATAGGTGATGAATTTTGAGATTCTTGACCCATTAGCACATTCGTATCATTTTCATCTCCCATTCTAATACAGTTGCAATAGACTTCTGGATCCAACGGCTTCCACGAATGAAACGCTTTTTTCCAACTTTCATATGGTACTTGTGATTGACTGCACAGTAGAAAAATAGTAGATGGATGTCCAAGTCCAGTTGCAGATTCATTTAAAATCATACACAAAACCGATTTTACAATTATGGCTCCAATATTAACAGGTTTTTCGGTTTGATTGCAATAATTCCAAATGACACTCTTCTTTGTTACCTTACTGATTTTCATGGTGGGCAGTAATTTCAATGCAATGAAGAAATACTAGGCTTTAGAAACAGGATTTCAAAATGATGAGTAAAAATTTACATTCCCATCATCTCTAGCCTCTCAATTCACATCTTCATCTGTAAGGTATCGATAGAGTTCATTCATATTGTCTCTCGTAGGGGTAAAATTTGCATAATGGCAGATAGACATATTCTCAATCATAAACATCTTATTTATTCTTAAAGGAGTGAACTTCACAAACCTGCCTCACACATAAACTGTTCCTTGGTTGATCCCATGAAAATTTGCATAAAATTCTTTTACCACAAGGACAACTACAGCAACAGTAGTGTAGCAAAGCACTTCCCAACGCATCTACACAATAATCTCTTCCACTCGAGTATTCGATGTGTTGAATCCTCAATTCACAAATCCTCTTTCTTTGATTAGTCTCTTCTTCACTAAAACTTGATCATGAAATTTTTGGGCATCCAAACTGACAAACTTTCTTCGGTTGAAAATCCCAAATCTTACAGAATTTTTGGAGTGGGAAGCCATTGGATTTGAAATCTAGTGGTTTTTTACTTGTTTTCCCCCTTAAAATAGACTTAGGATTCGATTTTTAATAGTTTTAAGAACAAGAAACTGCCAAAAACTGCCAAAAATCACCTTTTGACATGTTTTAGCCATTTTCTTCGCTGCGGCGCATCATGTTCCAACTCTTTGGAATTCATTGCACATGCGCCAATTCCAAAAACTACACTTTTTCGATTTCGATCCAATAAATTCTCAATTTTTCCCTAAATTTAGGCAAATAAATATATTTCTAAATATTTTTCTCAAATACATGAAATTCAAAGAGGTCTAAACATAAATATACATAAAATATTTCAAACAAAACAAACTCAAAAGCAAATTAAAGAACGATAAATATGGATTGCCTCCCACAAAGTGTTTGGTTTAATGTCGTCAGTTTGACATTCCTAATCTCATTCTGGGTGACCCAACATTATAGTCTCTTTAAAAGCTGGTCTTTGACCATCAAAATATGATTTCAATCTGTGCCCATTCACTTTAAATATTCTTCCAGTCTTAGGGTCTTCAATATTAACTACTCCATAGGGATAGAATTTTATAACTCTGAATGGTCCTTTCCACCTAGACTTCAATTTCTAGGAAATAATTTCAATCTTGTATTCTATAATAAAACTTTCTGTCCATGTTCAAATTCTCTTTTTGTTATCTTTTGATCATGTCATTCTTTCCTCCTTTCCTTATAAATCCTTCTCTTATCATAAGAGTCATTCCTAATTTCCTCAACCTCATTCAATTGCAATAATCTTTTCTCACCGACTTCTTTCAAATTGAAATTGAAATCTTTTATAGCCCAATATGCTTTATTTTCCAATTCAACTAAGAAGTGAAAAGGCTTCTAAAAAATTAATCTATATGGGGACATTCCTAGAGGTGTCTTATAAGCTATCTTGTATGCCCATAATGTCGTATCTAATCTAACAGACCAATCCATTTTATTAGGATTAATATTTTTTTTCCAAATTTTTCTTAATTTCTTGATTAGATACTTCTGCTAAAACACTAGTCTGTGGATGATAAGTAGTTGCAATTTTATACATTATATTATATTTTTCCACCAATCGTGCAACAGTTGCATTCTTAAAATGAGATCCTCCATCGGTAATGATTACTCTCGACATTCCATAGCTTGAAAAAATATTTTTAATTAATAATTTTGAAACACTCCAAGCATCACATCTATGTAAAGTGATTGCTCAACCCATTTTGAAACATAATCCACTGCAATCAAAATATAAATATTTTTGAATGAAGGTATAAATGTTTCCATAAAATCCAATCCCCATGCATAAAAAATTCTCAATTTCCAAATTAAAATTTAGAGGCATTTCATTTATTTTTGAAGTATCTCCTACTCTCTGACACCAATCACATGTTTTTATATATATATTAACATCTTGTTGACCTCACTTTTGGTTGAGGTCTAGTCTTTCTCTTTAGTAGCTTAGGGTCTAGCCGTAAGGCTTAGAAAACTAGAAAAGGCACCCTCACCATTAGAAATTCTAAACTCTTCTTTACTCAACTTAAAGTTCCACTTGTTGGTCCTAACCTCTAGCACTTAGTAGGTGGGGTCACTATGGGGAAGCTCAAGAAGAATTCCAATAGGATTGTTTGACCTTATGGTTGACCCTGGTTGTTGGTCTAGAGCTAAGGCATTTACTTCACTCACAATCACTCACAACTCTAAACCCATAATTTCTTGACTTTGGTCCCTTGAGCCTTTGGGAAACTCATGTAGATGGTCTTCTAAACCTACTAGCCCTAGGTTAGGGTTTAGGTAAGACCAGTACATAGAGGACCCAAATGGGGTTTCCATTCGTCCATGGCTTACTTTTCATGGTTAGTTCCCCAATTTTACCCAAAATACATAGCCTGGCCTTTTGTCCCTAAACTCCCCCAAATTATCTAAGTACCATTGAAATCCTAAATTTGGTCAAAATTCCCAAATTTATCCAAAATACCTAAACTTATTCAAAAAATCATTTCAAACCTTTTGAAAATACCCAAATTACCCAAAATTACCAAAAATTGCCAAATTACCAAAATACCCCTCCTTAGCCCAAAATTCCAAAAAAAATCCCAAAAAGTTCCCAAAATATTACAAATATTCTCAATTTCATTTTTTCTCAACTACCATATGACCCAATTTGGCCAATTTAACCATCTTTAATCAAAACCCCCAAATTGCCTTTAAAAACCCAAATTTCTCTAAATTCAGCTCAAATGTCCATCAATTTGATCCCAATCTCCTCAAATTTCAATCCCAAACTCAAATTACCATCAATGTGACCAAAATAAACCAAATCCAAGCTCAATTGGCCCATGCTTTGAGCTCAATTTTGATATATGTCAAACCCCCAATTTTTGGCACATGACCTAATCTCACCAAATTGAATCCATAGCCCCCTCAATTGGACCTGGGTTATGTTGAAACTTGTTATAACATTCCCACACATCAAAATTGACCATCAATTGGCCTTGGTGAAGTTTCAGTTTCATTTAATTTTAGCTTAAGTCCAAAATCTCCAAATTGCCCCAAATTGGCTATGTCGCCAAATTTCACCAAATTGATTGTCTTAATCCCAATATTGG
The DNA here is from genome assembly GCA_002079205.1 of Phalaenopsis hybrid cultivar. Taxonomy (NCBI): domain Eukaryota; kingdom Viridiplantae; phylum Streptophyta; class Magnoliopsida; order Asparagales; family Orchidaceae; genus Phalaenopsis; species Phalaenopsis hybrid cultivar. Next base: position 249,877 of record JXCR01064161.1, on the reverse strand, counting down.
CACCAAATTCATGTTGAAAACTCTTCATGACATTCCTATTGTCCATTCTAAACAATAAATTTGGACTTAGCCCAAGGTTATCCCAATCTAAACCCAAGTCTAGACCAACATGCCCAAATTGACCAAATCTTCAAATTCCTTCAAATTGACCCTTCAATTGAACTCAAAATCCTTTCAATCCTTCACCAAAAATGTTCATTACGATCATCTACATCAAGTGCATCAATAAATTGGGCTCAAGGACATGGCTAGACTAACTCAAACTCAAGTTTTGGTCATTTTCACCCACTTGGACCCATGTACTAAATGTAGCATAACCACCCCAAAGCCATCAAATTAATGACTCTATAGCCATTAGTTGGACCCTAAGATTGAGACAAAACTCACCTAACCCAAGATAAGTGAGTCATGGACCAATGGTCCCCTAAATTAAGTGATTTGATTTCCATATTTGCTTAGGCTTAAGATCTTTTGCCAAAACTAAACCTCAGCCCATTAAATTGTTGTGACAGATTCCCATAGGTTTCCTGAGCTCCTAGCCACCTCCCCTTGCCATGTCCGACCGACCTAGTTACTAGAAAAGCCAAAATGGAGGGCCACCGCCCCTTGAGTCTCACCAAAATAAAACCTAGAGGCCACCTCACCCAAATGAGATGTTGGAGCCTCTCTGCCCTCCACCTAAGCACCACATTGCACCCCCCAAATGGTCATGACAGCCACCCTTCTCAGAGCAAAGGTATTGAGCTCCTCCTCATCCCGAGCCTATTTTGATTCTCCATTTTCTTATGCTTGTTTTCTTGGCATCTTAACCATATAAATATGTTCCTCTAGTCTAGACGAGCATTTTAAAAAAAAAATTCATTCAATTTCGGTGAGAAATGAGGGAGATATCAAGCCTTGAAGATGGACGGTTCTTGGGCTAGGCCATTGGGGATGATGGAGGAGCACCGTTTGATCAAGTGTGTATCGGATGAACAGTCAAGATGAAGCGAGACAGCGCTTCTTTACATAAACTGTGGGACGCGTGGCTGCTAGCGTTGATGCCGACGTCAAATGAGAGCGTGCCGTGTGGAGCTTCGGAGCTGCCTAGGATCCAGTCAACACTGCACATTTAAATAGATAAATAGGGATTTAAATAATTCAGAAAATACTCCCTAATATTTAAATAGATAAATAGGGAATTAAAAAAAATTCAAAAAATGACCCTTAACTTCAAAAATCTATATCTTGGTGTAGAAAAATCACAAAAATAAAATAAAAATACCCTCTTGCTCAGTGAACAGAGGAGAACAATGCGAAAATAATTTGAAGTCCATTTGATGCATGTTTTACTTTTAATTAATTAAACACTATTTTGAGTTTTTTGATTCTCCATACATATAGGCATTTCACCATGGCTTTAATTTTTGGCATGTTATAGCCTCTATTAAGGGGAACCTTACCTGATTTTTCCAAAGCTAGGGAGAACTCTAGACAGAGATCCATATTTTTCAAGTTTATGCATATTGTGTGCTTAAATTAATCATAATAATTAGCATGTTACTTAGAAAAATCTAAGAAAATTTTGAAAGGTTTACTAAGACCATAGAACCCTTAGGAAAATTTCTCATAAGCCATTTAAAATGCACCTAATCTTCATAAACCCTAAAACACTAAGGTAATTAATTTTGAAAAATATAAACATCAAAATGACTTGATTTTTTATCTCCACTGTTGTCTAAGATCCAGAGAACTCCCCATAAAAATTTCAAAGCATTTTGAGTACATTTGATCACCTAAATTAATTTTTCAAGTTAAATATCTTTTTTGGCACAAAAATGATTTTTAATGATTAAAATATAACTCAAAAAATTATGAAAAATTCTTTTTGGAGTTCTCTGTGATCAGGGAAATTTTATAAAAATAAAATATTATTTAAAATAAAAACTTCATTTTTAGTCTATTTTAAATATTTAAGTAATTGAAAATTCATAAAAATCACAAAGATAATAAAATTCATGAAAATATTCTAAATTATTTTCTAAGCATTTAAGAACAATTGAAATATTTTTTCTAAATAAAGATATTGTATTTCAATTATTAAAATAATTTTTAAAGGCTAAAAAATGAATTTCTACTAAAATAATTCCAATAAATCAAAGAAAAATCATAAAAATATAAAATTTACTTCTTTGGGTTCTCTGACCTCATGAAGATTTTTCAAAAATGTAAAACTTAATTTTCCCAATTTAAAATATTTTATATTTAATAAATACTCCAGAATTTAAAATAATTTTAATAATTCAAATAAAACTCAAAAAATCATGAAATTTTATCCAAATAGCACTCTGGTCTAGTTCTACCTCTAGTAAAAACATTTCAAGTGATTAGGCTTCACCTTGGTCAAGTTAGCAAAATTTTCTTTGAAAAATCCTATTTTTGCATGAAAATAATTATATAAATTAAATTAAATTTTGAAAAATCACATTTTCTCCTCTGATGTCTTAAGGTAGGACAAAATTTTAAAGTCATTTGATTTGAATTTGACAAATTATGAAGTGTTTGAGCCTTAAGGGCAAAAGTGTAATTTTAGGAATTTAGCCTTAATTAACATTTAGACTTAATTCAAGGAGGGAAATGGACAACCTATGATCTTAATTAACTTGTTTGGAAGACTGAAATTAAAAAGAGATTAATTGGTATAAATCATCTTCACTTTCTTAATTAAAAGGATAAATTAATAAATTTCTAAATTATTAAAATTTGGAAGTTTATCAAAATTAAAAGAACCTAGGACTTAGGGGTATGACTTTTGAAGTAAAAAATTAATCAATTTAATACACCTATTTGAGGTTCAAATGAAATTCAAATAATGAATCATGATCACCAAAAATTTTAACCTTTTCAAATTTAATTAAGACACTCACCTAGGTCTTAAGGGCTTAATAGTGATCTAAGTTAAATCAAGACAGATTAAATGAGGATTAGAAAAGCAAACATAGCTAAAATTTAATACCTTTTAAAACACTACAAGCCCAATTAGGACCAAAATTTGGCTAAGTGTTCCAACAACACTAGCTTGCCCCCATTTAAGGGTCTTCATTCACATAATCTTCAAAATTAAATTACAAATGATAATTACCCTACTCTTAAGGATAATTAGGAGATCAATGTTCATTGAGGATTAGGGCATTCATAGGGTGAATTATTAAGCAACACAATAAGTTTAAATGAGCTTGAGGCCTTTCACCAGGTAGTGAGAGGGAAGCATGGACCTGCTTCTTTCTCCTAACTTGTTGGATACCTCAGAGGTCTACTAAACTTAATGTGCTTTGCTTAACAAAATCATCCTTAATCAAAATAATTGGGACCCACCAAGATATGACATAGGGTCAGGAAAACTACCAAAACCTTACTTTTCTGCCTCTACATGAACTGCCCTCACATGCATTTTAAGTTTCAGGTGGTGGAACGAGAAGACTTGCCAGGTACCCTTTTTACAGTTCACAAAGCTATCTTTCTTGTACTTTCATACTATACTTTTGATATTAATACAAACCTGCATGAAAACTAAAACTATAAGGATAGGCACAAAACCAAAACCAAAACTAACACTAAAATCAATCAAGATAAAATTCACCGCCACAACATTCAATATATAAAAATACTCAAAATTTAATCACAAACATCACACAAAACTACAACTACAACTACAACTAAATTAAGACATCTCTATCGGATTATTGGGAACCACTCGGAGGAGGTAACCTACGGTTGCTAACGAGACTTCCCATGGTCTAAATGAGATTATGGAACTCATTAAGTTGAGTTAGTAAATTCATTTAGACTAAGTGTATCCAATAGAAAATGGTGGTGTCGGAATGAGGGAACTGTGAGATCCTAACCGGTGTCGCTCTAATCAAATTTAACATCCCCCCATATAAATTTAAAAGAACTACAACCATAGGGCCACCTGAATTGAGATCATAACTTGACACCCTAGAAAACTCAAACTCATCATAGCAAGGAGCTTGGAGGACAGCACGACCATCTTCAACAGCAAAACATGACTTCACCAGCTAAACCAACTTCTTTCCTTAGAATTAAACAACAAAGCCATAGGACTTCCAGATTGTTTTCCTGGTGCAACATAAATCTTCATATCATTTTTAGGCATTTGTATAGCTCTGGTGTACAATATCAGCCCTAACTCGTTTTTGGATTCCGAGGTTGTCGTTCATCGTGACCTAAACCCTCACATCTTCTAAGCTATTTTTGGAATAGTTTTGCACGAATGTAAGCCCTAATTAAATAAAATTGGCAGGATGAAACACTTAAATATTTCTCCTCAAAACTAAAGCCAAACAATAGGATAGACTGGGAAGTCACTGAGGTTTTTGCTCTGAATCTATGGCATCCCCTAGATCTTCCTCCTTTGGATTCTAAAAAAGAAAAGGTTTCAAATTTGAACTAATCCCCTTTCACACCTCTTTGTCGGATTTCATTGAAAAGTCCTTTCCTTTGAATCCCTTGAAGATAAAATTTCTTGATTTTTATCGAGAGTTTTTTTAGATGACTTCGATCATTTAAGATGAAATTAACTATAGGGGCTTGCCCTTATAGGAAGCTTTTCTCGAACCCAGCTTAATATAAACCCTATTTAATTCTTCATATTAAATAAGGAAAATTGTCAGCAAATAAAACGGTTTCACAGACCAAACGGACGTCATACTTTTCTTAATTTATTTAATCGAGTCTCATCCTCAAGTCTTGTGTTTATCTTTCGGGATAGATACAGGGTTTGAGGCTCTTTCATTTAAACTATGAAAAAATATGGTTACTTTGATTTCATACTTTTTTAAACTTAAACGTCATTCTGAAGCGGGCAACGGGATTTTGATTCCTGTGGCCGACAACTTCTTACGGGCAACTCCAACCAAAATAGTGCTGACAGCTTCTGGCGACTCCGCTGGGGAAGAGCTTTTCTCTCCATTTAAATAAAGAAAAAATATCTTCATACATCGGTAATGTGTTCATTTCCCTTATGAACCAAAATTACCCTTCTTCCATTGACATGCTTTACCCATTTCTGCCTTGGGAATGTATGGCCAACTCTTTGGACTTCAGGACTGCCTGTTCAATCACATTAAACAGAGGGGTTCAAGAGGCCATTAAGGACTCTTTAAATCTTCATGTGGGGTCGTACTCCAATACGTGTGTTGGTAAACTAGTTCCACCAGGGCATTGTGTGCTGCTAAATGGGTCCCGCACTGGGTCCTAAACACTTCGCATCTCCCACCCAAATCTGATTTGCTATTTTGTAAATTAAATCAAATTGTGTTGTACTGCGCGCGCTTTAAGATTTTCTTATATTAATTAAAGTTTTCTACTTTCAAACTACCCTTTTACTAAAAATTTTAAAATTCCCACAAACTAAGACTTACCCGGTCTACAGACCAACCTCTGTAAATTTTCAGTGCTTCCACTAAGATTACAAGGTTTTGGCCATATAGCTAACCCAAGAACTTTTAGTTTTAAAGTTGTTGCAATGGCCTATCCAAAACTGACATTTTCATGTAATGTGTTGACCAGGAATGAAGCCCGCAACGTTTCTCCCACCATTATATTCAGAGCCGGATTTAAAGACCTTGAGGTTATCCTTGGGAAGGCTCCGTTCGTTGTGATGAAAGTCACCGCTCCAAAAATTTAGGAGTCATCTGTTGAGTTCAACCTGAACTGTCTTTAGGACTTCCCTTCCTACAAGAAAGCCAACACTATTGTTGCCCTCGTGGCACCTACCAAACCTGTTGTTCCTGCTATTAAGGGCGAAGAAATAATGATTGTTGAGGATCCAACTCAAGGATTAGCTGCCCCCACCTTCCGTGTTTGAAATCGGATCAAGTTCAAGGACTGCACCACTAACTCAAAATCAGAAGAGAAATCATAATAGAAGAGTTCAAACTGTTACAAAAGCCCAGAATCCTAAGGAAATACTTGTTGAGGAAGAGCCTCACCAAGAGGATTTTGAACTACCAGAAATATATCCACTGCAGCGAGGAAGCAGATCTCATCCTGTAGTGGACACCGACAGACACGAGAGTGTCCAGAAGATTGCTATTGCATTACCATCACTTCATGGACATGATAGGGAGAAAAAGAAGTCTACCCATATCACTCGATTCAGCTCAATTTTTCAGAGACTAGATGTCAAAGACTAGGTCTGAGAATCCGTGAGTTACTCAAACGAGTGGGACATGCAATATCCCCTCAAATGAAGGAAGAGATTTTATGCGACATCAAGTCCGCCAAACAAAATTCCAAGGAAAATATGCCTGCTCGCATTCCCGTTTGGTTCCACCTGGGAAACAAGGTTGACACTACCGTTGTTACTGCAGATTCCACTGCTACCAGGACCACAGGCTGTCGACCTATATAGTCAAGAATAGGTCTGAGAATCCTACCAAGCATACATCATAAAGATATTCCTAAAAAGGAAAAGACAAATAGGTTACCTGATATTGTATCTGGTCTACACCTTGGGGATCATATTTCTCCTCGATATACCAATGTTTCTAATAGGACACTCTATCCTGAGACATCATCATCAAAGAGGAAAGTATGGATACACAAGGTTGATGCACCGATACAGTCCAATAAACCCGCAGGGCAAGATCATGGAATGAAGCCAGGGTTCAAAATATCTGATATCGTCACAATGATTGCTAGCGAGATGGAAGAACAAGTCGAGGATGTCCAACAGGGTCCTCCAAATCTTAAGATGATTCAAGAATCGATAATCGAAGAAAAATTTGAAAAGCTCAGAGTCTAGATTTCTGAGTTGGCTCAGGAACATGGAGTTTCCATCGATGATAATGATGAAAATTTTGACTATAATGATTACTTCAAAGAAGATTTCATGGATTTCCATGTTATCAAGACTAGGGCCGCAGCATCTGCACGCGACTCTTAACCTTCTATTGAAGAGACTGTCGTAGATGAGCTGCGTGGGGCTATCCTCATAAGGGATGAGCAAGTCATCCTATTGGAGAAAAGGATAGAAGAGATGGTCGCTACCATGGTTGCTATGACCACTATTCAACGAGAGTCACAAGCGCCACAACTAGCATCTCCAGAAATCAACCAACCAGAAATCATACATATTACAGATGAAAGAAGAGAGGTTGCCTCAACAAATAGAGATGAGCAACCAAAGAAGGATTCTCCACCAGATGCCATGCCGGAGAAAGAATTCAAATAGATGGTCGAGCAAGTTCGGGATGCCTTAACCCAATCTAAGGGTGGTGCATTGATTCTAAAAGGAAGACCTTACCAGGAAGAGTTTAATGTCGTACTTTTCTTTAAGGGTTTCGTATTCCGAAACTTCAAGATATTTTATGGGACCGGAAATCCCAGACAACACCTAGCACACTTCCGAGCCAGTTGTGGCAATACAAGAAATAACAATGCTTTACTCTGTCAAAAGTTTGTCAGCAGCTGTCAGGAGTTGCTTTCAATTGGTATGTCGATTTGCCCAACGGATCGGTTAAGACGTTCGTCAAGTTGGAGCAATTATTTACAAAGAGATTGCTAGAGCGTAACATCATGTTTCCATAGAAGAACTCATGATGGAGAAATAAAAGCCCAACGAGACTTTGGTGGAGAAACCTTAGCATGAAGTGTGAACCTCAGCTACAGGAACATCATGCAATTGAGATCCTACTCAAAAAGCATTCATGGCCCAGTAGTTTTCATGCTCAAGGGACTCATCATCAAATCCTTTGAGAAGCTACTTAGCAAGGCTAGCAGTCTTCAGGAAGAAATCAAACATATGGATTCGCACAAGAAGTCCAAGACAACTAAAGTGTTTGAAAAGAAATCTAGAACAATCGCAACTATTGATAAAGGAAAACAACTGATAAAGATATATGTAGAAGCTCCTTGTCAATCTTCATCACAGTAGGTTCCGAAACAGAATACCTAGTCTAACCAGCGACCGCCTCAGGGAGGATCATCTCAGAATAAAGGAATATCTCTGGCAGAACGACAAAAAATGGTGTACTCTTTCAAAGATGAAGCTATATCTAAAATATTCAGAAGTCTGATAATGAGCCCGAGTTCAAATTACTAGACCCAAAAAAACCCGAAGAGGTTGATAAGAAGGATCAACCAAATTATTGCCCATACCACAGATTACTGGGACACACAAGAAAAGAATTTTTCATCTTTAAGGATTGGCTCAAGAAAAATCTCAAAGAAGGAAATATAACGATCCCAAAAGAGTATTTAAAAGAACCTAAATAAGTTTCCATAAATATGGTTTCGGCTGAGCCAATCTCTCTGATTGATCCATATGCTGGAAAAGATGGATGGACTACAACTTGGAACAAACATAAAAGGGTCCTAAATCAAATACAGAATTCATCAAAACAATCTTTCGTACATGTCGAAAAAGATGGATGGGATACAGTTTAGAGCAAATCATCCAAGTAGATGTTAAATCAAATCCAGAATGCTTCAAAGCAAACAACCGCTCAGAGTCTTCAGCCCGCCAGCCCCGAGATGAAGCTTTCACCACAAGATTCGTCGCCATCAAAGTCAAAGAAAAAATAAGAACTCCATCATAAAGATTTATAGCACCGGGGGTAGGATAGGGGCTGCCTCTTCTAGATTGGTTATCTCAGATTCGGGGAAGAAAATCCTCAAACCGCTGACTTTGTATGATTATCTTTTTACCCCTCCAAGGGCTGATGCATACAATGATCGTGATTTTGGCTACATTTTAACTATTTCTAGTGATGACATAATTGATTGCGACCAATATAACTTTGATCTCAATTCCCAAAATGATCCTCAAATCCTACTTGAGTCTGACAAACTCCCTAAAAATACCAAAGAAGACATCAATGATAACAGCTACGACAGCACCAGAACCAAGGAACCAATCCTCGAACACCATGACACACCACTCGCCCTCAACTTAGATCTTAAAGACAGAGAAGAAACACCAAAAGTTTCAAAAATGATAGCTCAAGAAGAAGAAATTACAGAAATAAACTTAAGAGGTGAGAAAGTATTGCCCACAAGGATAGCACTTATGGACAAAGGAAAACAAATAGTAACTCGAGAGGAACTACCTCCACCTCCACCAGTGGAAGAAACTTATGACCAAGGAAAAATTAGAGGACCATACAAAGTGGATTATAATGTCCTAGCTCATCTTAGGAAGTTACTGACCCGATTAAGCATCTATGACGCTCTGATCCTATCAAAGGAGATGAGAGATTCTAAGGTTACAACATTGCTCGACCCAGAGATTTGCTTAGCTAAGTTGGTCAGCACATCCTTAGATGAAGTTTGCTCGCTGAAAAAAAAAGTCAGGCGTAATCTTCACAGATGAAGATTTGCTGCTTGGTACCACCGACCATAATCAACCACTCTAAATCTTTGTCAACATCGGCAGATTTGTATTATCCAGAGTTCTGGTAGATCCTGGAGCATCTCTCAACTTGATGAGCCTACAAACATTGGCCTATTTGGACATTGAAGCGCAAGAGCTTACGACCGATAAAATGATGCTAAGAGGATTCAAACAAAAAGAAGAAAGATCCATTGGATCAATCACATTACTTATGAAGATTGGATAAGAGCTAAATTTCATATCATCGACGCCGAGACCTCTTTTAATGCTCTACTTGGTCGACCGTGGATTCATGAACACAATATGTTTCTGTCATCTCTGCATCAGTGCATCAAATACTGCAAAGAAGGAAGAGAACACTACATTAAAGGATATTTACAACCGTTTTCAATTCATGAAGTTGGTATTCATGAAAATGCTGCCTATTACGCGCCACCAAAGAAAATTGTCTTCTGGTTCTAGATTCCCACAAACAAAAATAAAGATTCAAAAAAATCACAAAAAGGAGGCCATTCAACTCCGCTTTAACAATCTTCTGCCACACGTCTACATCAAATTGGTGGAGCTTCTTCTGGTTGGCGCACCTGAGGTCGAGGCCGGGGACGTGGACGAGGAAGAATCAATCTAATTGTTGAACAGAATAGGCCGACCATCAACATTGGTGATGACAACAGTTCTGAAGATGAAATAATGATGATAAAATAGAAGAAAACTCAATACGAGATATCCTTTGAAGATACAGAGAAAAGTGAATATGAAACAATGAACGATCGGATAAACCACTATGTGAATATTATGACCCTTGCTATGATCCTCCCTCAAAAGGTCGAGATTTTAGAGGTCAAGAAGTTCGTAGTATTGGTTCAAAACCCATCAAACTTTACCATGCTTCTACCTCTACTAATCTTGAAAATCATGTAAATTTAGATGATGATCCTAATGAATTAATGGAATTGCCTTTTGGTTACTTTTTGCCTTACGTACAAAAGTTAATTCAACAGGTACATTTGCCAAAACAGATGCCAAAAGGTAAACTATAACTTTTTAAAAAATTATGGAGTGTTAAAATTTGAACTGCCAATTTAAAAGAGGGTCTCAGATTTGGTACAATCGAACTAGTTGATGATTCAGAATTTTGTGTGGTTGTTACTAGTAAATCATAAGAGAATTGCCTCGATGTAGAGAATGACTCTACCGATTAGCTTATAGAAGATGCTCCGCTAGAATTTGAGGAGGAAATCAAGTCAACTGTCTACGAGTTAAAGGAAATTAACCTCAGGACTGAAGAACAACCCCGACCTACCTTTATAAGTTCTTTACTCAAAGATGAAGAATCTTTAGAATTGATTAAATTGTTAGCAGAATTCAAAGATTGCCTCACCTGGAGTTATGATGAAATGTCAGGACTGTCAGTAGAAGTAGAAGTTCATAAACTCGAGGTGGACAAAGATATGACTCATGTAAAACAAGCCCCCAAAAGAATGTGCCTTGAAATAGAACAACAAGTCATAGCTGAGGTGAAGAAATTAATAGACGCTAACTTTGTGCGGGAAGAGCAGTACTCCGCATGGTTAGCTAACATTATTCCAATCAAAAAGAAAAATGGACAGATACGCGTTTGTGACAATTTCAGAGATTTAAATAAAACATGTTCGAAAGATGAGTTTCTGCTACCAATACCATAAATGATGGTGGATATCACTTCTACACACGAAATTTTCTCCTTCATGAATGGATTGTCGGAATACAACCAAATCAAAATGGCTCCCGAGGATGCTGCACTTACAGATTTCAGAACACCATTTGAAATTTTTTGCTACACAATTATGTCATTTGGACTAAAGAACGCTGGAGCAACATATCAAGGCATAATGATGAAGATTTTTGACGTCCTCATTCACAATCAAGTAGAATTCTATGTAGATGATTAGGTCATCAAAAGCAAACAAAAAATAGACCATTTGTGCTATTTGAGGACTGTGTTTGAACGGTTACGACAATATGACCTTAAAATGAATCTCTTAAAGTGCTCGTTTGGTGTTACCTCTGGAAAATTTCTAGGATTCTTTGTCCAACATCGGGGAATCAAGATTAACCCGAATAAGATTAAAGCCATCTTGGAAATGCCTCCTCCTAAAACTTTGAAAATTTTTGAGACGATTTATTTCTAATCTCTAGGTAGGTGTCAGCCCTTCTCGGCATTAATTAAAATGGACACCAAATTCATTTGGGAAGAGAAATGCCATCGGGCCTTCGAGGATGTTACACAATATTTAATGACACCTCCTGTTTTGGCAGCCCCTATCCCAAAGAAACCTTTGATACTTTATACCGTGGCTTTAGACGACTCTCTTGGAGCCCTCTTAGCCCAAGTCAACAATGAGGGTAAAAAAAATGCACACTACTACTTAAGTTGTCGTCTAATACCGACGGAGATGAGGTATCCACCTATTTAGAAGCATTGTCTGACACTATTTTTTGCCGCCCAAAAGCATAGACATTACATGCTCTCTCATAAGATTATCCTAATTTCAAAAGTTAACCCGTTGCAATATTTGATGACCCGACCAACACTCTCTAGACGTCTAGCAAGATGGTCGATGATCTTATTGCAATTCGATATAGATTTTGTTCCCCTCTGTGCTATCAAGAGACAAATTCTAGCAGACTTTCTCGCTGCACACCCACTGCCAGCTGGGTCCCCTCTCAATGACAAACTACCAGATGAACAAGTACTACAAATGGAAATCTCCAGTGTGCAATTATGAAAGATGTACTTCAATGGTGCTTCATCAACCAGAAAAGACAAAGGCTCAGACACAGTTATACCAGGCAAAGCAGGCATTGGTTTGATCTTTATCACGCTAGATAATAGGATATTGAGGTTCTCATACCATCTGATAGAACTGTGCACCAACAATGAAGTAGAGTATGAAGCCTTAATCACTGTGTTGGAGTTGGCAATTTCAATAGACATAATAGATATTGCCATCTATGGTGACTCTTAATTTGTCATCCAGCAAGTCGTCGGACAAAACAAGATTTTCAAACCAAGACTAACAAAATACCATCACTACATGATGAGGCTACTAGAGCAAATCCCCTATGTAACTTTCTATTGGATTCCTCAGGGAGAAAATGCTCATGTCGAAGCTCTAGTAAAACTCGCTAACGAGCTGGCGTGTCCCCAAGAGGACTCCGTTGAAATCTCAGTACGAGGAAGGCAGGTTTTGTCTCAAATTGACCTTGAAAATCTATACAAGCTCTAAAAAGAAGAAACAACAACTGCAGTTGAGGATATCAATGAAGACTGGCGCAAGCAATTAATAGAATAGTTGCATACTGGAAAGTTATCGGAAAACAAGTCTGAGGCACGTCAGATTACAAAAAGGGATATGTCATACGCCTTGGTTGATGGTGTTCTCTAAAGAAGTTCGTTTGAGCAGATGTGGCTATGATGCCTAAGCAGAGCTGAGGCACAAAATATCGTCAAAGAAAAACATGTCGGATTGTGTGGTGCTCACCAGTCAGAGCCAAAAATGAAAATGAAGATCAAAAGACTCGGATATTATTGGCTAGAAATGATGTCTGACTGCATGGAGACAACCAGAAAATGTCACCAATGCCAAGTGCATGGGGTGGTCTTGCACCAACCTCCGAATGTGCTACACCCAACTGTTGCTTCGTGGCCATTTGAGTGTTGGGGCACGGACATAATAGGTCTGATAGACCCTCCATCTTCTAAAGGACACAGATTTATTCTCGCCGCTACAGACCACTTCTTTAAATGGTCAGAGGCAGTACCGCTACGAGAGATTACAACACAGCATGTCCTCCAATTCTTCAAAAGCCAAATCATCTACCGTTTTAGTGTACCGCACAGAGTAATCTCCGACAACGGGACAACATTAAAAAGTACAAAAATCAATAACTCATCGAACAACATGGGATAAATTGGAGATACTATAATTTACTATCTCAGAGCAAATGGATTGGATGAGGCATTCAACAAGACATTGGTATAAATTTTAAAGGAAACACTCAATGAAAATAAAAGAGATTGGGACAACAAAATGCTAGAAGCTTTATGGGCCTATCGGACAACATTCAGGACTCCCACTCAGTGTATACCTTACATGCTCGTGTACGGGTCCGAAGTCGTACTGCCACTAGAAATTCAGATGCCTTTTCTTAGAGTCACAATCATCAATCAACTTACAACAGAGGAAAGTGCAAAGTTCAGACTTAAAGAACTAGAGAATCTTGAAGGAAAACTGCTTGAAGCACAACAACATTTGGAGCTTTATCAAGCAAAGATGGTGCAAGCTCACAACAAATTGGTCAGCCCAACAACATTTAAAGTTGGTGACCTCGTCCTTGTACTCAAAAGGCATATTCTTACACGCCGCAAGATAGGTGAAAAATTCAAACCAACTTGGGAGGGACCATTTATCGTTGAAAATGTCTACACAAGAGGAGCCTACCAATTAGTAGATTTCTGGGGTGAAAGACCCATGCTGTCAATCAACGGACGATACCAAAAAACATACTACGCAACCCCCGAGGTTGCTTATTTCCGCTTGATTTGAAAAATGTAAAATTTTGATTGTTCAGGGGATTATCTATGTGGCCAAAAATCTGTGACTGGGTCCAAGAAAAATTTTGTAATTAACCTCAACTTAATGAAGAATTTAAAAAATGACACATTGTAATTTTCTTTTCTACCTTTAAGTTTAAATTTAATATTCTACTAAATTAAACAAAATAAATACATAGATAAATAACTTTCTCACCAAAATAAATCAAAATTTCCTCTAACTAAAAAATTTTCTTTTGTTCTTGTTCAGGCTAAGTTTTAGCTCACTTATGTTTTTTTCTATCGCCTGCAGAAAAATGTCAGGTCAGAAACTGACTTTGCCTTCAAGGATGGATGGAACCTCGCGCTTAATGAGGAGATGACACCACAAGGTGGCATTATTGACTTTGACATGGAGTTCAACGAAATCAACATGGGCTACATAGGTCCTCTAATGGATGTAGTCAGCGGACAAGAAAAGGAGGGACTGCCCTCACTTCTGAAATTTAAAGCAAAAAACAATCCCTCGCTGAAGGGGAAAGAGGTGATAAGACAACACAATCCCATAGAAGGAACCAGCTGTCTACCATCCATGGTAGCCACTCTGACCGAAAACTTGGTTGCTACTAACAATGGTAGGATATAGTTCGCTTTGTTACGGGAGACTCAACGGAGAAATACCAACCGTCGTAAGCACATAGCTCTCTTAAGAGAAGAAAAGAGACGTCAACAACAAATAAAGAACCAACTCGTCCCCATTCCAAAGGGACACATCTATGAAACAAATATGAAGGAAACTTCTTCCAGCCTTCCCACCACAGATGAGGAGCGTGGGAATGATCAAGAACCATAAGGACCGCCAGTCTTTGATGACCTTTGTGAAGGTTGCCCTACTTGCAACGTTGTAATACCGCCACAAGCGTCAACTACGGGAGGTTTTGTCGAATGTCCAGACTGTAATGTCCTGCACTTTGAGCATTCAACACTCTTGAAGAATATGCCTCTAATAAAGATCAATCTCAGACCAGCAATTTCTAGATGGAGGCAACATACGTCCTAATGGGTACAGAAAAATACAACCCATGATATGCCAAGATATGTTCCGATGGACGCCGAGTCAAACATCCCATTAGAGGTAACATCGACACCAGTCTGAATTTCTGTCAACAATGAAATGAGGGAATGTCTGTGTCAGCCGCCCGTCCTCAGCTCAATAGAATATTATAAAATCAGCAAAGTCAACAAAAGAAGCTTTGAGTTCTATGAAGAAGTCCGTAGAGAACTCATCAATATATTGGAAGGACTGGAACTGTATTCTGGATTGTATCTTTAACATAAGAGACAGAGGTCGAGCATGCTTACTCATGGAAAGAATCTACTTTGAGCCAAGGAAATGGATGAGAGGAAAGGGAAGAATTACAATACAATGTGGGTGTTGCTATAATTTTACGAACGACAGGCAAGGAAATCTTCCCTGGATTCTCAGGTACGATCAAGTGGATCTGCTGCCCCCAATGATCAAATGGATGATTAAACAAATGGTTCGATGGAACATACTGCGAGTCAACTGCATTCCAAACAGCTGCATCATCAACATATATGACGAGGGAGACTGCATACCTCCTCACATTGACCATCATGATTTTGTAAGACCCTTCTACACAGTCTCATTCATGAGTGAAAGCAATATTCTCTTTGGGAAAGAAATCGATGTCATCGGCCCCAGATAATTCAGAGGATCTGTCAAGATTCCCCTACCGGTTGGTTCAGTGCTCGTTCTAAAATGCAACGGTGCAAACGTTGCCAAGCATTGCATTCCTGGAGTACAACGCCGTAGGGTGTCTGTAACTTTCCGACGGATGTACAACAACAAAATACCGTTTGGATTTCAGCCAGATCCTGAACTCAAAGAACTGTTGTCGTATGAGCTATGAGAACGTTACACCTCTAGGCGCACGTGAAGGGAACTCTTATCTTAGAACGTGGCTCAGAAGATCAGCTTGATCACGAGCTCACTACGCAAGGGGACAGATATTCAGAGGGTTTATCTTTCTTCTCTACTACATTACAGATATGATATGTATCAGACATGATCAGTCCATGATATGTACTCGACATAACACATTCTGGATATACCTTCATGCAGTTTGCATATTGTACTCTATTTGAGGCATTGGCCTACTTTTCATCTGTAACATTTTATTGAAGCAGATTAATGAAATTCCTTCCAGAAAATTTGTCTGATTGTTCAATTACCCTTCTCGGTGGATGGATAAAAGCCATTGAACCATGTGTTGGTTCGCAACTACAATGAACGAAGAACAAAACAACAAACATTTAATGATAAAAAAGAAACCTTCAAATGAAAAAATGATGAAAAAATATAATTATGATAAATTTAAATAAAAAAATCTCTCTCTTTTGAAAAATAAACCAATTAAAATTAAAATTTGAAAAAAATGTACTTTTGAAAATTAAATATGATAAAAACAACAAGAAAAGAAAATAAATTTGTTGAATAAATTCTCTCAATTTCGGAGTTTCTTACTCTTTGCTCACGCAACACAACTATCTTTGTCTGCATTAATACTCTTTAGATCCCCACAGAATTTCACATTCTGCGCAAAAAAAAACTCTCAAATTCTCACAAATCCTCTTCAACAATGTCAACCTTTACAGACAACACTACAAACTCTATAGAACTTTCATTTCAAATCAGCCCCTATCTTATGATTCACCCTTTTGAGGTCGGTCCTTACCTTCCGACACTCTCTTTTTATAGATTGATCATTACCTGCCAACTCTCATTTTGAATCAGTCACTACCTTTTGATTCACCCTTTTTGAGGTCGGTCCTTACCTTCCGACGCTCTCTTTTTGAGATTGACCATTACCTGTCAACTCTCATTTCGAATCAGTCACTACCTTCTTATTCACCCCCTTTGAGGTCAATCCTTATATTCTGACGCTCTCTTTTTGAGATTGACCACTACCTGTCAACTCTCATATCAAATCAGTAGCTACCTTCTGATTCACCCCTTTTGAGATCGGTCTTTACTTTCTAACACTCTCATTTTTTAGATTGACCATTACCTATCAACCATCATTTCAAATCAGTCCCTACCTTCTGATTCACCCTGTTTGAGGTCGGTCCTTACCTTCCGACGCTCTCTTTTTGAGATTGACCATTACCTATCAACTCTCATTTTGAATCAGTCACTACCTTTTGATTCACCCTTTTTTAGGTCAGTCCTTACCTTTCGATGCTCTCTTTTTGATATTGATCCTTACCTTTCAATTCTCATTTTTGAATAAGCCCTTAACTTCTGATTCACCCCTTTTGAGATCGGTCCCTAGCCTCCGACCTTTTATGATTGATTCTTAACTTTCAATCCTAATTCGGGAATCAATCCTTAACTTCTGATTCCTCTCTTTTTAGGGTCGATCCCAAACTTCTGAATCTCTTCTAAAATTAATACCTGAAATTCAAATCCCCACGGGGTCAGCACTTACACATTGATTCCCATCCTCTATAAATTCCTGAAATCACATAAATCAAAATCCACTCTCCAATCCTCAACAAGAGTCCCTACTTCTTGGCTTTGATCAAATATTCACCTGCTATATTGCCCAGTAGAAGCAAGTAGCACACATAATCCCACACTCCTTCTATGTCTCTTGACTTATGAGTTTGTATTAGTTTTGTTGAGCTCTTCGGTCAATGCCAATACTCATGGTGTGCTTGCCCAACACACCACACCTATTGAGGGTCCATTTGTTGACCTCACTTTTGGTTGAGGTCTAGTCTTTCTCTTTAGTAGCCTATAGTCTAGCCATAGGACTTTCCTATTGACTATTCTTAGAAAACTAGAAAAGGCACCCTCATCATTAGAAATTCTAAACTCTTGTTTACTCAACTTGAAGTTCCACATATTGGTCCTAACCTCAGCACTTAGTAGGTGGGGTCATTATGGGGAAGCTCAAGAAGAGTTCCTATAGGATTGTTTGACCTTAGGGTTGACCCTGGATATTGGTCTAGAGCTAAGGTATTTACTTCACTCACAATCACTCACTACTCTAAACCCATAATTTCTTGACTTTGGTCCTTTGAGCCTTTGTGAAACTCATGCAGATGGTCCCCTAAACCTACAAGCCCTAGGCTAGGTTTTAGCTAAGACTAGTACATAGAGGACCCAAATAGGGTTTCCATTGGTCCATGGCTTGCTTTTCGTAGTTAGTTCCCCAATTTTACCAAAAATACTCAGTCTGGCCTTTTGTCCCTCAACTCCCCCAAATTACCTAAGTACCCTTGAAACCCTAAATTTGGTCAAAATTCCCAAATTTATCCAAAATACCCAAACTTGTTCAAAAATCATTTCAAACCTTTTAGAAATACCAAAATTATCCAAAATCACTAAAAATTGCCAAATTACCAAAATACCCCTCGTAAGCCCAAAATTCAAAAAAAAAATTCCAAAAAAATTCCAAAAATTCCAAAATATTCTAAATATTCCCAATTTCATTTTTTTTCTCAACTACCATATGACACAATTTGGCCAGTTTAACCACCTTTGATCAAAACCTCCAAAATTACCTTTAAAGGCCCAAATTTCCCCAAATTCAACTCAAATGTCCATCAATTGAATCCCAATCTCCCCAAATTTCAATCCCAAACTCAAATTCACCCTCAATGTGACCAAAATAAACCAAATCCAAGCTCAATTGACCCATGCTTTGAGCCCAATTTTGATATAGGTCAAACCCCCAATTTTGGGCACATGACATAATCTCACAAAATTAAATCCATAGACCCCCTCAATTGGCCATGGTTTATGTTGAAAACTCTTTATAACATTCCTACACATCAAAATTGACCATCAATTGGCCTTGGTGAAGTCTCAAGTTCATTTAATTTCAACTTAATTCCAAAATCCCTAAATTGCCCCAAATTGGCTATGTCTCCAAATTTCACTAAATTAGTTGCCTTAATCCCAAAATTGGCACCCAATTCATGGTGAAAAATCTTCATGGAATTTGTATTGACCATTCTCAACAATCAATTTGAACTTAGCCCAAGGTTAGCCCAATCTAGACCCAAGTCTAGCCCAACATGCCCAAATTGACCAAATCTTCAAATTCCTGCAAATTGACCATTCAATTGAACTCAAAATCCTTTCAATCCTTCACCAAAAATATTCATTTCAATCATCTACATCAAGTGCATCAATAAATTGGGCTCAGGGACATGTCTAGCCTAACCCAAACCCAGGTTTTGGTCATTTGCACCCACTTGGACCCATGCACTAAATGTAGCATAACCACCTCAAAGCCATCAAATTAATGACTCCACAACCATTAGTTGGACCCTAAGGTTGAGCCAAAACTCACCTAACCCAAGCTAAGTGAGCCATGGACCAATGGTCCCTTTAATTAAGGGATTTTATTTCCATATTTTCCTAGGCTTAAGATCTTTTTGCCAAAACTAAACCTCAACCCATTAAATTGTTATGACAGATTCCCTTGGGTTCCCTGAGCTCCTAGATACCTCCCCCTGCCATGGCCGACCGACCTAGTCGTCGGAAAAGCCAAAATCGAGGGCCACCTCCCCTTGAGTTACACCCAAATAAAATCTAGAGGCCACCTCACCCAAATGAGATGTTGGAGCCTCTCTGCCCTCTACCTAAGCACCACATTGCATCCCTCAATTGGCCATGACAGCCACCCCTTAGCCATTTTTGTAAAATCTCACCTCCACGGCCATGGAGGGAGTGTTGAAATTTTCTCAGAGAGAGCCTCCCAAATCACTCATAGAGCTTCTTTGAGACCTCCTCAGTGCAATCCAAAAATCTTCCCCCACTAATTCCCACTGTGTAAGCTCAATTTTGAGCTCAACCTTCTTTCTTAAATCAGGACAGAGCTCAATAGACCTCCACAGTCTGCCAAACTAAAATTAAACTTACCCACACATTCACAACACTGAAAGAAGATAAAGCCCCATCAAATCCCTCTTCCACAGTGCCCATAGTATAGACTTTGATCAACACCTGAAATCGGCCTTGGTCGAATTTGGGTCTAGGCATTTCACCACAACCAGAGGCTCAATCCCTAGCCTCCTTGGACTCCAAAGAATGTGCAAAGCATCTCTGATTGAAGCTTCCCTTCTCAGAGCAAAGGTATTGAGCTCCTCCTCATCCCGAGCCTCTTTTGATTCTCCATTTGCTTGGGCTTGATTTCATGGCATCTTAACAATATAGATATGTTCCTCTAGTCTAGACGAGCATTTTAAAAAAATTCATTCAATTTGAATGAGAAATGAGGGAGATAATAAGCCTTGAAGATGGACAGTTCTCGGGCTAGGCCATTGGAGACGATGACGGAGCGTCGTTCGATCAAGCGTTTATTGGATGAACAATCAAGATGAAGCCAGACAGTGTTTCTTTACAAGAACTACGGGACACGTGACTGTTAGTGTTGATGGTGGCGTTATATGGGAGCACATCGTTTGGAGCTTTGGAGGTGCCTAGGATCCAGTCAACGCCACTCGTTTAAATAGATAAATAGGGATTTAAATAATTTAGAAAATAGTCCCTAACTTCAAAAATCCATATCTTAGTGTAGAAAAATCACAAAAATAAAATAAAAAAACTCTCTTGCTCAGTGAACAGAAGAGAAAAATGTGAAAATAATTTGAATTTCATTTGATACATGTTTTTTTTTTTAATTAATTAAACACTTTCTTGACTCTTTTGATTCTCCATGCATATAGGCATTTAACCGTGACTTGAATTTTTGGCATGTTATAGCCTCTATCAAGGGGAACCTTCCCTGATTGTTCCAAAGCTAGAGATAAACTCTAGAGAGAGATCCATATTTTTAAATTTATGCACATTTTGTGCTTAAATTAATCATAATAATTAGCATGTTGCTTAGAAAAATCCAAGAAAATTTTAGAAGGTTTACTACGACAAGAGAACCCTTAAGAAAATTTCTCGTCTAAGATCTAGAGAACTCCCCATAAAAATTTCAAAGCATTTTGAGTACATTTGATGGCCTAAATTAATTTTTCAAGTTAAATATCTTTTTTGGCACAAAAATAATTTTTAATGATCAAAATATAACTTAAAAAATTGAAAACTTGTTTTTTGAGTTCTCTATGATCAGAGGAATTTTATAAAAAATAAAATGGTATTTAAAATAAAAACTTAAATTGTAGTCTATTTTAAATAATTGAATAATTAACAATTCATAAAAATCACAACAATAATAAAATTGATGGAAATTCTCTAAATTGTTTTTTAAGCACTTAGGAACAATTAAAATATTTTTCCTGATTTTCTAAATAAAGATATTGTATTTTGAATATTAAAATAATTTTTAAAGGCTAAAAAATGGATTTCCACTAAAATAATTCAAATAAATCAAAGAAAAATCATAAAAATATAAAATTTACTTCTTTGGGTTCTCTGACCTCAAGAAGATTTTTCAAAAATGCAAAACTTAATTTTCCCAATTTAAAATATTTTATACTTAATAAATACCCTAGAATTTAAAATAATTCTCATAATTCAAATAAAACTCAAAAAATAATGAAATTTTGTCTAAATGGCTCTCTAGTCTAGTTTTACCTCTAGTAAACATTTCAAGTGATTAGGCTTCACCTTGGTCAAGTTAGCAAAATTTTCTTCGAAAATTCCTATTTTTGCATGAAAATAATTATATAAATTTAATTAAATTTTGAAAAAGCACATTTTCTCCTCCCATGTCTTAATTGACCCATGAATGAGGTATAACAAAATTTTAAAGTCATTTGATTTGAATTTGACAAATTATGAAGTGTTAGAGCCTTAAGGGCAAAAGTGTAATTTTAGGAATTTGGTCTTAATTAACATTTAGGCTTAATTCAAGGAGGGAAATGGACAACCTCTGATCTTAATTAACTTGTTTGGAAGACTAAAATTCAATGGAGATTAATTGATAGAAATCAACCTCACTTTCTTAATTAAAAGGATAAATTAATAAATTTCTAATTTATTAAAATTTGGAAGTTTATCAAAATTAAAAGAACCTGGGACTTAGGGGTATGAATTTTGAAGTCAATAATTAATCAATTTAATACACCTATTTGAGGTTCAAATGAAATTCAAATAATGAATCATGATCACCTAAAATTTTAACCTTTTCAAATTTAATTAAGACACTCACCTAGGTTTTGAGGGCTTAATAGTGATCTAAGTTAAATCAAGACTAATTAAACAAGGATTAGAAAACCAAACATAGCTAAAATTTAAGACCTTTAAAACACTACAAGCCCAATTAGGACCAAAATTTGGCTAAGGGTTCCAACAACACTAGCTTGCCCCCATTTAAGGGTCTTCATTCACATATTCTTCAAAATTAAATTACAAATAATAATTACCCTACTCTTAGGGATAATTAGGACATCAATGTTCATTGAGCATTAGGGCATTCATAGGGTGAATTATTAAGCAACACAATAAGTTTAAATGAGCTCGAGGCCTTTCACCAGGTAGTGAGAGGAAAGCATGGACCTGCTTCTTTCTCCTAACTTGTTGGATACCTCAGAGGTCTACTAAACTTAATGTGCTTTGCTTAACAAAATCATCCTTAATCAAACTAATTGGGACCCACCAAGATATGACATAGGGTTAGGAAAACTACCAAAACCTTACTTTTCTGCCTCTACATGAACTGCCCTCACATGCATTTTAAGTTTCAGGTGGTGGAACGAGAAGACTTGCCAGACACCCTTTTTACAGTTCACAAAGATGTCTTTCTTGTACTTTCATTCTATACTTTTGATGTTAATACAAACCTGTATGTTAAACAATAATGTCACCTTGCATGAAAACTAAAACTATAAGGATAGCCACAAAACCAAAACCAAAACTAACACTAAAATCAATCAAGATAAAATTCACCGCCACAACATTCAAAATATAGAACAACTCAAAGATTAATCACAAACATCACACAAAACTACAACTACAACTAAATTTAGACATCTCTATCGGATGATCGGGAACCCCTCGGAGGAGGTAACCTACGGTTGCTAACAAGTCTTCCCACGGTCTAAATGAAATTATGGAACTCATTAAGTTGAGTTTAGTAAATTTATTTAGACTAAGTGAATCCAATAGAAAATGGTGGTACCGGAATGAGGAAACCGTGGGATCCTAACCAGTGTTTCTCTAATCAACTTTAACATCCCCCCCAATATAAATTTAAAAGAACTACCACCATAGGGCCACCTGATATGACATCATAACTTGACACCCTAGAAAACTCAAACTCATCACGGTAAGGAGCTTGGAGGGCAGCACAGCCATCTTCAATAGCAAAACATGACTTCACCAGCTAAACCAACTTCTTTCCTTATAATTAAACAACAAAGTCATAGGACTTCAAGGTTTTTTGCCTGGTGCAACATAAATCCTCATCTCATCTTTAGGCATTTGTATAGCTCTGCTGTACAACATAAGCCCTAACTCATTTTAGGATTTCAAGGTTGTCGTTCATCTCGACCTAAACCCTCACATCTTTCAGGCTATTTGTGTTATAGTTTCACATGAATGTTAGCCTTAATTAAATAAAATTGGCAAGATGGAACACCTAAATATTTTTTCTCAAAACTAAAGCCAAACAATATGATAGAATGGGAAATCACTAAGGTTTTTCCTATGAATCTATGACATCCTTTAGATCTTCCTCCTTTGGATTCCAGAAAATAAAATGTTTCAAATTTGAACAATTCCCCATTCACACCTCTTTATCCGATTTCATTTAAAAGTCTTTTCCTTTGAATTCCTTGAAGATATTATTTCTTGATCTTTATCGAGAGTTTTCTTAGATGACTTTGGTCATTTAAGATGTAATCAACTATACGGGCTTGCCCTTATAGGAAGCTTTTCTCAAACCCAGCTTAATACAAACCCTATTTAATTCTTAATTTTACATAGGGGAAATTGTCGGCAAATAAAATGGTTAAGCAGACCAAAAGGACGTCATACCTTTCTTAATTTATTTGATCGAGTCTCATCCTCAAGTCTTGTGTTTATCCTTCGGGATAGATATTCCTTAGTTTATTTTATCGAGCCTCATCCTCAAGTCTTGTGTTTATCCTTTGGGATAGATACATGTTTGAGGTATAGTGCTCTTTCATTTAAACTATGAAAAATATGGGGTCAGTTTGATTTCATACTTTTTTAAACTTAAACATCCTTCCGAAGCAGGCGACAGGATTTTGATTTCGGTGGCCGACAACTTCTTACGGGCAACTCCAACCAAAATAGTGCCGACACATCTCTAAATAGAGTTGGCTAATAAAATCCAGATTGCAAAATTTTATGAAAAGTTCTATCATTCCCAAAATGACCTCCAAATTTAGAATCATGACATTTCTGAATAATTTCCTGAATTTCTTTAAAAGGCACACATCATCTCATTACTAAATCTTTATATTGTTTAAACAAATAAGGATCATCCAAAAAATAAGATTTTGCATCATGAATGAATTTTTTTTTCTGCTGTTTTGTCATTCCATATGGTAAAATACCACTTACAATATAATTTATAATAACAACATACTAAGATATTTTTCATCCTTTTACAACATAAGATTGTTCGTCATGAAAAGTTTCATTAATTTATTTTTCCAAATTAAGTATTTCTTCATGTTCTAGCCTTGATAGATGATCAACAATTTGATTATCAGTCTCTTTTCTATCGACTATTATAAAATCAAACTCTTGCATCAGAAGTTCCCATCTAATTAATCTTGATTTAACATCATTCATTCACATCAAATATTTAATAGCCGAATAGTCAGTATGCACAACACATTTAGCTCCAATCAGATATGATATAAACTTATCAAAATCATATACAATGACTAATAACTCTCTTTCAATAGTGGTGTAATTAATATGTGCATCATTAAGAGTCTTACTAGCATAGTATATGTTTAAAAATCTTATCATATCTCTACCATAAAACAGCTCCAATAACATAATCACTAGCATCACACATTAGTTCAAAAGGTTTCTCTCAATCAAATGAAATAATTATAGGAGTAGTGATCAGCTTTTTTCTTTAAAGATTCAAAGGCCTTAAGACAATCTTGATTAAATTCAAATTTTGTATCTTTTTGTAGAATTGGCATAAAGGTTTAGTAATTTTTGAAACGTCTTTAATATATCTCTTGAAAAATGTAGCATGTCCTAGAAAGCTCCTAACTCCTCTTATTGTAGTAGGTGGAGATAGGTTTGATATAACCTGTATTTTTGTAGGATCTACTTCCATGCCATTTTCTGAAATTTTATGTCCAAGCACAATTCCTCCTGTAACCATGAATTGACATTTTTCCCAGTTTAATACGAGATTAGTCTTTTCACATCATTTCAGAACTTTCTCTAAATGATTTAAACATATTTCAAATGAAGTTCCAAACTTAGAAAAATCGTACATAAATACTTCAATCCCTTTTTCAATCAAATCATTAAAAACTGACATCATACATCTTTGAAATATTACAGGTGCATTACATAATCCAAAGAGCTTTCTCCAAAAAACAAACATTCCATAAGGACTAGTAAATGTTGTTTTATCATGATCCTCTGGAGCAATAAGTATTTGATGATAACAGGTATATCCATGTAGAAAACAAAAATATTTATGCCCGGCCAGCCTATCCAACATTTGGTCCAAAAAAGGTAAAGGAAAATCATCCTTCCTGGTGGTGGAATTTAATTTTTTATAATCTATGCAGATTCTCCAACCAGTGACCTTTCTTGTTGATAACAATTTGTTATGCTCATTTGTTACTACAGTGACACCTCCTTTCTTTGGAACACAGTGAATTGGACTTACCCAAGCACTATCTGAAATAGAATATATTATTCCAACATCTAACAATTTTAAAATTTCTTTCTTTACAACTTCTTTCATCATAGGATTTAGTCACCTTTGAGGATCAGCTTCTTGGTTTATGCTGACCTTCTAATAAAATTCTATACATACAAATTAAAGGACCGGTTTCTTTAATATCAGCTAATGTCCATTCAAAGGCATTTTTACATCTTTTCAAAGTTTTCAACAACTGTTGTTCTTGCATATCAGTTAATTCTGAGGATACTATAATGTTAATGTAGATAAATCACCTAAAAATGCATACTTCAAATGTGTAGGAAGTGTTTTTAGTTCTAGTTCAGGAGGTTTCTAAATAGATGAAATCAAATTCTTATTACTTTTAAAAGATCTAACATTTCAAATTTTCCCTGAACATAATCTAAATCCTCTTTACTCACTTCCACATATTCATCTTAAATTTTATCCTCATTTTGATATTCCATATATTCCTTTTAAAATTCTCTTTCAAAAGTCTTTTTAAAATATTCATGGCCTAAAAATTCATTAATATTCATTCTGAACCATTCAATCTCTCGCTCTTTTGCAGGGTATTCATTGATTTTACAATATTAAATGTAACCTCTTGATCATTGACTCTCATGGTTAGTTCTCCTTTCTGTACATCTATCAATGCTCTTCCAGTGACTAGGAATGGTCTTCCTAAAATGGTAGGAATTTTTTTATCTTTCTCCATATCTAGAACAATAAAGTCCACAGGAAAGATAAATTTTTCAACTTTTACTAAAATATCTTCTATAACTCCTTTAGGATAGGTAATTGAACGATCAGCTAACTGAAGAGTTATAGTCGTAGGTGAAATATCTCCTAAGCCCAACTTTTTGAAAATTGATAACGACATAAGATTAATACTGACTCCTAAATCACATAAGGCTTTTCCATAAAATCATTCGCCAATTACACAAGGAAAATGTAAAACTTTCAGGATCCATAAGTTTTTTAGGAAGATTTTTTTGAATTATATCGCTATACTTTTTGTTGAGTGCAACAGTCTCATTATCTACAAACTTCCTTTTTTTATTAACTATATCCTTCATGAACTTTGCTAAGCTTGGCATTTGTTCCAAAGCTTCAACAAATGGAATGTTTATCATTAATTTCCTCAAAATTTCCAAATATTTAGAAAATTGGTTATCTCTATTTTTTTGGTTCAATCTTTGAGGAAATGGAGGTGATTGTCTTTCTACAGTGATTTTCATTGGTTTAATACGACTTTCTGACTCAAAATGAAAATCTTCACCCAATTTTTCATTTTTCACCTCACCTTTTTCAATTTCAACTGCTTATTGAACTATTTTTTTCTAATTCTATTCCACTTCTTAGCTGAATAGCTTTAATTTTCTCTTTGTTCTGATCGTTAGGATTAACTACAACATTACTAGGCAATGTTCCTAGAGGTCTACTGCTAAGTGCGGTAGCAATACATCCCAATTGATTTTTCATATTTTTAATTGCAACTCCTTGACCTTGTAATTGACTTCCCATTTGCAATATCAATTCTTCAATTGATAAACTTTTTCTCCTTACTCTGTAAATTATTAAAACCAAGGGGGTAATAAGATTAATAAGCTTGATTCCCTTGATTGTTGGAGTTTCCCAATAGGTTCGCAGTTGTGTTTCCCCATTGTGGATTCGCAACATTAGAATTATTGTTACTCCAAATAAAATTTGGATGATTCTTCCAATCAGAATTATAATACTTGGCATAAGGATTATTAGAATGATTGTTTATTGCAGTTAAAGTCTCACAAGAAGATTGAGATTTTATCATCTATCCCACTGAGTTTTCCTCAAGCATAGGTGTTGTCAGAGAATAATTCATTCCATATTGATATATCTTTCTCGATATAGCAGTTATTTGGGCAGCTAACATAGATATTACATCAAAATCATGAAAACTAGCTACTCTATTTGGATTTACCCTTTCAGAGGGCCATTGAAAATTATTAGTAGCCCTCTCTTCAATTAATGGATATGCTTTATTGAATGGATTTGACATTAATGATCCACCAACATCAGCGTCAATTATCAATCTAAGAGATCCAACCAACTCATTATAAAAGTATGAATTATTAACCAATCTGACAACACATGGTGTGGACATTTTCTAATGAGATCTTTAAATCTTTCTCATGCTTCATAATTTATTCCCCTTCAAACTGACAAAAAGATGTGATATCATTCCTAAGCTTAGTAGTTTTTTTAAGGTGGGAAATATTTAGATAAAAATTTTTGTGACAAATCTCCCCTTACTCAAATAGATCCAGGTGCTAATGAGTTTAACCACATCTTAGCTTTATCCCTTAGTGAAATAGGAAAAAAGTCTAAGCCTGACAGCATCATTTGATAGTTCATCATATTTAAATATAACACACAATTCTAGAAAACTAGCAAGGTGTAAATTATGATCTTCAGTTGGTGTTTCCCCAAACTAATTGTTTTGTACCATTTTGGATATAATAGGTTTATGCTCAAATGAATTGACAACTACAGCAGAGTTCTATATACTAAAATGAATTTCATCTCCTATAGGATTAACATAATCTCTTAAAGGTCTCTCATGATGTTCATTTTCATTTCCAACATTATTCAAATTGCAAGCCATTTTGCTAATGTGATCTATTTCTTTTTGTCGTTTTCAAATTTTTCTTATTGTTCTTTCTAACTCAGAATCGTAAGGTACTAAATTTTAGATCTTACACTATGCATACACAAATAAAGCAAGTAATTAAAAATAAGCAAACACACTTAAATAAGAAAATGTTCAAAACTAAACTACAAACACTTATTTTTTATATTTTTTTAAAATAAAATAAAATACTAACTAATATTTTCCGTTACTTCCCCGACAACGGTGCCAAAAACTTGATGCTAAGCCGATTTAGTGTGTAAATTTTGCAAATATTTTTTAATATTATAAAATACACACGACAAATATAATAAAAAATATGCAATATAATTCCAACAAAAATACCGTTTATGAAAATAATTTATTTTTAAAGCTCTTTTTAAACTGTCAAATCCCTTTTAAAATAAATGCAAGTATACATATCACTCAAATAATAAAGGGCTCTAATGGAGTCCTAGATATCGACCCCCAAGGGAAGTTGAAAAATCCTATAAGTAATTTTTTGAAATTATTTTATAATTTAAAAAAAATACAAAAATAAAAATAAAGTATGAAGTTTGAATATTAACTACTAAGGTGAATGTTATATAAAATGTAGTTGAAAAATAACAAAGTTAATTAACTAAGAACTAACTTTCAAAAGTAAAATTATGAAAACTAAACAAAGTTTTTGTTGATGTAAGATTCAAATTTAATAAAACATCCTTCTCCTATACAATGAGTATATGTATTATGAATAAGTTAAAATCATTCGAAAAAATATATAAAAACTGTTTTATTCCAAATATGAGCAATCTTATTCTTTACCCTCTTTCGAGTGTTATAAAGAACATTGACTAATCCAGACCTTGGTCCCTAATTTTGTGGTTAGGCTGGGAGGATACCGGCTGCCACTCCAGAGCTCACACCACTCCCTCTCTTGAGTGCTAACAATCTCGCATTAGTTTCCAATCAATTGGACCAAATTGGGGATTTTAATCTGTCATCTTAAAATCTTCAATTATGCATCCAACAAAGTATATTTCCCTATTTATTTGCACGCAATTTCATGGATGACATACTCTCCCATAAAATCAAATGTGATTCTCCCTCTGCTGTAAAAATTATAGCCCTTTTCAGAATATTTGTTTCTCAACATGTTTTAACATTTTAATTGACTAGATAGAAAAGTAACTGAAGATCAAAATTCATATCATCACAAATTATTAACATTTAAAATCGTAGAAAATAAAATCAATTCTCCACAAAACTATATCTCAAAGTAGGGAGAAGGATAAAGAAGACTACTCAGAATTCATGAGAAGGATACAACAAAACACGGATTTCATATATAAATATAAGTTTACAAAATAAAAGAAATTAAAAAAAACACAACTTATCTCACAATCCTTCCCAAGCAAATCCCTAGAAGTTCACTCTAAGTCTTTCTCTCTTTATAAGCACACTCAACTCTCTCATAGAAGTGTAATGAAGAAGAAATCTCTCACCTTCCCTCTCCTCTTACAACTTTAGATGAAAATCTTCTCTCCTTGCCTTACAAGCCACCACCTTCTTGCCTTTTTTGTCCCCCTTCCACCTCTCTTTCAACTCTATAAATTCCTCCTTTATTATTTTGGGCTACCTCCTTTCAAAAGGAATTCAAAATTCTCTCTAAAAGTCAACTCTTTTGAATCACTCCAAGAGACATATCCCTTCATAAAAGAACCTGTGTGATCGTGTGCAAAAAAGGATTTTGTCCGTGCCAAAAATGGAGTTTGATCCAATAGACATATCTCTTCAGAAAGAACCATTCAAAGTGTCTAAATGCATTGAATCACTCCAAGAGCTGTGTAGAACAAGTGTCTCTTTGAAAATTTGCGCAAAATTCATCATGAACCGCCTTATTCTACAAAAAGACTTCTCTGGCATATCATGCGCCAATCTGGCCATCATGTGCCAGAATCCCAAAATTGGATGTTTTGGCTCCGAATTTTATCATTTTTACCATTTTTGCTCCAAAAGCCTAAAAGTGATATACTTGCAATAAAATATGAAAATACCCTTCTTTAAAATAGAATATCACCAAAAATAAGCATAAAATATGTACTTAAAATAATATATTATTTTGGTGTATCAGTGGCTGCGCAAAGTTAGGAAGATAAGTATTCTGGGAGGTTCAGATTAAAGTTTTATGGGTGATAGGTTGGGCATACAATTATGGGGAGCCTTTATGTGGCCCCAACTGGCACTGTTGCCAAAGGCAAATAACTAATTAGTAAACTAATCATATCTATAACTCGGAAGAGATAGATGGACAATGCTTCTTTTATCACTACTTATTTGCATTCTTTAAGTTAAAACCTACAACTTAATTATTCACAAGAGAAAAGTACTTTTATCAATCTTGAATTTCACCTTATTGATTGTTGTTGTTAGGTCATACCATAGGATTAAAATAGTAACTTGGGAGTAGTGATAGCAAAAACACTTTTATCGACACTCCAAACTAGGACCTTATAGTAGTGGACTAGAACTTCAACTAAAGTGATTTCTTTCGTGGTTCCCTGTGCGATCGATACTAAAGACTAAAGAAAGTACTATATTACTTGAATGATAAAGAAACTTGTGTTAATACATGGAGAATAGTGTTTAGCCATGGTTAATCTTGAGTTATATGATTTATAAAATTTATTTTAGAATTACAATATTTTAACTCTCAAATGACTAGGTATACCATAGAGAAAACAGCGGTCAATTACTGATTGGGTGCATTTGGAAATATGATTGGAGCCTGCAAGCATATACAATTAAATTAAGCATTAGCTTTTTCATAATAGGTTGCCTGAATTTTGCTTCCATGAAAGGCTAGTGTAGTATATGGGGAATTGCTTCCCAGCTCCTCTCGAAATAACATCAAACTGATGGCTTCTAGACTAATTCCTAAATACAGTGAGGGTTCTTACTCGGATTTCAGACTATGCAACAATAAAGGTGTGACTAGCAACTGCAATAGACTTTGGATGGCCTGCTCACATTTGGTTGTCCATTCAGAATTCTTTGCTTTCCTTAATACTTTAAACAAAGATGTGTAATTGTCTCTTGATTTAGAAATGAATCTTCTGAGTGTTGCAATTCTGATTGTTAGCTTTTACACTTCTTTGGTATTTCAGGAAAAAGGCATATATAGAAGTGCCTTTACTTATCAGGATTAGCTTTAATGCCTTTGGGCGTCAAGTGATATCTTATGACCTTCTCAGTTGATGCTTTAAGCATGCTTTTAAGGGATTTAATTTCATACTATAGTTCTTGAGAGGCTAGAAGCTTTCTTTTTAATCACATGTATGCTGCTTGGCTGACCTACTTTTTACTAGCCCATCTCAACATAGACCTTAATATTTCTTTCTTTTTGCTTAAAAAAATTACATCCATAAGATGTTGGTAAGTAGCTGCAACATTTTTTTAGCCCAAAGGGCATTAACGTAAAACAAAATAATTGTTTACCAAGTAATAAAAGCTTTCCTCTGAGCATTGACTAGATTAAACTTGATTTGGCAGTATCTTGAGAAAGGATCCAAGATACTCATGACAGAGTGTCCGACTGCAGAGTCTACTAGTGCTTCGGCCCTTCATAGTGGATAACCATCCTTGGAGCAAGTTGCATTCAGATTTGTTAATTCCATACACATTTTTCACTTTTCATTGGGCTTTTGCACCACGACTATGTTAGACACTCGGGAGGGATATTGCATCATTCAGATGTTGCCTACCTCTAATATCTTTTATATCTCCTCGAGAATTAGGCCGACTGAAGTTGTTGCCAACTACAAAATTTTCTGCTTTAGAGGCATCACATATAGATTGACATTGAGGGAGTCAAAATCCATGTCAATGAGGATGCTTGGCATTTCGACGACCGACTAGGCATAAAACATTATGGTGCTTATGGAGAGTATGAATCAACAGTTCTTTATTACTTGAATTGAAAGTTTCAATGATTAGGAAAACTTTATCGGGATCTTCAAAATTTGTGGGGTTCTTTATGGTGGCCTCATCATTTTCAAGGCCTCCTTCATATTGGTGCTGGAAATCCAGTGCTCCATGTTCCATGCTTCTCACCTCTCAAAGATAATATGTCTGGGATGGCTCCAAATTTTCATATATATTGACAATATCCCATTGTAAGGACATTTCACCGTTGCGTAGTATGTAGAAACCACATCCTAATAATTACCGAGGAGCATGTGACCAAAAATTGCATTGTATATTGGCAGCTCATCAACCACTAAGAAATCATCTATATTAGTGCATTTGCTTCAGGCCTCTCCACATGTGACAGAAAGTGCAATTATGCTCAAAGCCTCCTTGCTTTCACTGGAGAACCCATATAGTGGACTAATCGGCGCAGTCAAGTGGTAGGTTGCAAAGTTCATTTTGTCAAAAGCCTCCTTGAATACAATGTTATTTGAGCTACTTGTGTCAACCAAAATACTACCTATCTGATGGTTGCTAACTAGCGCACCGACGACCATGATATCGTTATAGTGATTTCTAATAGGAGGAAGATCCATATTGGTGAAAATTATCAGGGATTGAAATGGAAGCCACAACACATTATTCCCTAGATTGGCTCCTTTTTTTATTAGGTATTTAGATCTAAACACCTCCAATTACTTTGTTTCAATCCCTGCTATGTGGATAATGTTGCCTCGGACAGGTTTGTCTGAATAGCCTTCTGTAGGTGCCTTCTTCTGTCACCAAGTATGCACTTCTAGGTCAACAAACTCCTTGAGCTTCTCAACTTATATCATTTCTTCAACCAAGTTACAGAGATGCTTAAACTACTCTGTATCATGATTGTGGTCTTTGTGGTACTTACAGTACTTATGGCATCTATTCTCATCGATGGAGCCTTACAAAAATTCTCTTTATCCTGGATAGCCTCTACTAGTTCTATCATCGAAAAATCCCTCACTGGTCAAGCAATTTCAATCAGTTTTGCTTTCTTGAATTTTGATCGGAATCTCTATTTATATCGGTTGGCCGACCTCTTTCATGTTTGGTGTGAAGTCCATCTTACACCATCCACCCATCATTCAATGAACCTTTTTTGTTCAATCTACTCCCGGATTTCAAAACTTTTGAGACAGGTAGGTTCATGTCTCTTCTAACATGATGTGTTTATTGGCTAACTCTTAGAGTTGAGCCAAAGTTTTAAGCTTTAGCAAGCCCAAGTATTATCAAAATGATACACTCTTCAACACTTGTGCCAGAGCAGCTTTATTGATTGCTAGCTCTAGGTTTGAGCATCTCCTTCTATAATCATATAAAGTACACTCGTAGGCTATTGTTTGATCTCTATTTTTCAAAGCACAAGGATTCTGATTCTTGCAGAATTTCTAGGCGCTAGCGAATTGTGCAGTAAGTAAATTCTTGAATTATACAAAGGAATTTATAATCTCAACAAGGATTCCATTGAACCAATTGAGAGTTGCATCTCTCGATATGGTGCAGAACAGTTGACATTTCTATGCTTCATAAATCTTGAGAAGTAGATGGCCAACTCAAAGGACGCAATTTGGTCAATTAGATCAATCTAACCTTTGTATGGTTCCAAAGAGGAAGCCTTAAACTTTTCTGGAGGCTCAGCTTCAACAATTTGACGGGAGAACAGATACTGTAGTTGGTGGTAAACTTTGATATACCCTGCTTAAGGTTTTATTTGCACTACTTGTGGTCTACTTTTCAGCACGGATCCAACACTAACTTGTTGTTGAGATTATTCCATCTACTTGGCTTCTTGAGGTGTCTGTTAGCCTTGAGATTTGGGTGCTGAGGATTAGGGTGTGGGAAAGGTTGTGCTCTTCCCTCACGTATTGCTAAAGTCAATTTTGCAATCTGACCCGACATCCGATCATGGAGCTCTTGAATTTTTGTTCCATGAATTTCCTGATGAACAACATTTAAGAAGTTTCTCCTCTATGCATTCCTTCTATGTTGCATGCTCCTATTTTTGTTGTAGGTATGACTCCACACTCACTACACCTTCAAGGATGTTGAATCACAAAATGTTATTTGGGTCATGCCCAGGGAATAGAGCGTTGATTGGATTAACCGAATAGGAAAATAGAGGAGACAAGCACAAATACAAGAAATTTTATAGGAATGCATTTAGTTGTCTTTTCTACAGAAATGACTATCTTATTTAAAAGTCATAGGAAGGGTTCCGGTAAATTACATGGTTGTCCCCGATTTAATAAAAATATTACAAATATTTATGAGCATTACATCTTTACATATTTATAATAGAATTGGGCATAATTTGAGTTTGCAACTAGTGTTTGCGTCATTTCGTTTCTGTATTTGCTTTAGGCATCATTTTGTATTTGTAACTGTTTGGCTTGTTCATGTGATATTAATATTTATACATGTACTAATACATGAATTTCCAATTTTTATGTTAATTGTTTAATGCATTTTAAAATTGCACTAATAATTGAAGACAAATTAATTGTACCTTGCCCTTTTATTAAACTAATTTACTATTTGTCATGATAGATATATGATGGCATTGATCTTAAAATCTTATTAATATACATAGAATGTTAGAGACATTTACATGCATATCAGACAACTCATATGTATTTACATATCTTGCAGTTAAAAGTTTAATATTTACACTAATAAAAGATTATTGTCATAAATCTATGCATGAAAATTTGTATTTCACTTTTAAAAGATAGTTATAGTGATATTTTTTTATGTGATATTAAAGAATTAAGTGGTATACATATAAATATAAATGTTTTATTATTTGATATGTATGAAAATGACCAAAAAATTAGCAGTCTATAATTTTTTTCAAGTAATATTATCATAAAATGTTTAATGAACAAAATAACACATATATTTGCATGTTATCTATGGAAAAGAAAATAAATGCTAAAATACATTCAAAACTAGTCTATAAACTGAATATTATCCACAATTTGATAAAAAAACAAATTAAAATAGTTCAAATATATGTAAAACTAATTAACTACATTTATGAAGCCTTGTAAGTACCACATTGATTCTTAGGGTCTGTTTGGGGCAGCTGCAGCTGCTTAGCTTTTCAGCTGCAGTTGTGTTGCCCTAAGAAGCTGCTACAGAAAAGCTAGCTGTCTGTTTGGTGCAGTTGTATATAAACAGCCTTGGGGCAGCTGTTTGAGGAAAAATGATCATGTTGCCCCTGTTTGGTAAAACTATTTAAAAGAAAATTGTAAGAACCAGATTTTTGAAACTTCAGATGCCAAAATTCATTTCTAAACAAAACAAAATGTTCTGATACACCACTCACTTAACATTGAGCCCCGAAAAGCATAAACATGAGACTTTTAAAGCTAAATTTTAATTACAAAAATAGTTCAAAATTACAGGTACACATTCCACGTCACAGTGACGTTCAAGAGAGCAAAAAAGAAGTCTAAAATAATTACAATGACAACTAATAAGATGATTATATTACTTTTAACATTGAGACAGTGTTGCTCTCGTGTTAGAATTTCCTCGAGTGATGTTCTCCATTCCTGATCATTGTCGTCAGGGGAATCCGCTGAACCGTCCGCCCAATGGAAGAAGCGACACTGTTCTAGGATGCTCCGTGGGCAGCTATAGAACTTTCTCCTGTAGTTGTGTGGTTGACGTGACATCAACAGAGGAGTATGGAGGCCACAGTGGTAGACCAGTCATCGAGATGTCCCAAAAATTCTTGAGCTCATGTTTTCCAGATTGCAACAGTAGATGAAATAACAGTGAAATGTTGTTAGTATAAAATAGAATACCACATCAAATCATTTCATTCAAATACTTAAACTAATTGTCGAACCATAGTGGAAATATTAAGAGTTTCTTTCTTTCTCTAACAAAAGTTTGGTAAGCCATTGTAAAACTTTCCACAAACCCATAAACTTATGATTTCTCTTTGAAGAGTGAAGCGTCACATATGAAATAACACAGAACACAGACACCCACAAAATTTAGATCAGAAGGTGCCAAAATGGAACTATCCAACCACTGAAAGGTACAATTAAATGCAAATACATCCATATTTTCTAAACGAGCTCATTCACAGAGTAATTTAGCATCAACACAAATGTTATCCAACCTGCACCATGATCAAAGATAGTATAAAAAAAGTATTTAAATAATACAGCAAATTTACGTGGTTCGGTCAATTTGACATACATCCAAGGGAAATGATTCAAACATCTTTATTAAGGAAATAGAAAAAAGTTACATAACTTCAAATCAACAATGACTCCTCGCCATAACCAACAGATAAAAGAACTTTAAAAAAATTGTTGGGGCATCTTCATACATTCCATCCTTTTGTACTACATACAGTCTAAGGAAAGTGTACGAATTATAATTCTGTCCACTTGATAAAGTAAGATAATTCCTTCCATGTAGCTGGTAGAATCCGACAGGTTGGATCAACAAAGTTATCCAAACCTCGCATCAGCAGCTCTCCCCACAGACAAGAGAATTTATTCCAACATATTTTTCTTACTATTACAAAGCAAAGCCAATTCCCACAAATAGAGAAGAGAGAATTTAAGGTTGAAAGGGCCATATGAACAACAAAGAAACAACAACTACAATCAGCAAAATACAATAGACTGCACTTGATTTTTCCATAAGTTACTTAAAAATAAATTGGCAAACACGCTCTTCAAATTCTACCCAACTTGAAGAAACGGGGTCAATTTCTACCTACTAATCTTTCTCCATCATCAAATATTGAACATAGATAGAGCATGAGAAAGAATTTGATCAAATTTTAACAACAAATTTATACGCAGAACTCATCTACCTACATAACATATGCAGTAGATAGCAACTGACACATTTCAATAGAGATGAGAAAGAATTTCCATGTACAGTTTTAATATAAAAAAACACCCAAAGCAAAATATGATCATATTTGAACACAAATTTAGACACCCAGCTTGTCACAGTTCATCCAAAGCTACTCCTGCTCCATCAAACCAATCCTCCCGTACTTGTAATCCCTTTCTATTAAGCAACGTATGCCTGATGTACTCCATATTGGAGAACAAATCTGCATTGTAAATCTATATTACAGAGTATACGCCCTTTTATTAAAATAATGAATATTTACATGACACTACAGAGGTTAAATATGTAAACACATAAGAATATTGTGGGAATTTCTTGTTATTCATTTCATTTGCACCTTCGCCCTCCTTCGTGCAAATGGTGGAATGGTCGTTCTCTCCTCGTGGGAGAGACTGAACGATGCGGTATTCAAATGCTTCAGTAGGCACTTCCCGTTCATTCTCTTCGGCACTACAGAAGTCAACATCAAATCGAGATGGGTGTCGCCTAATGAAGTTGTGCAGCACCATCATGACTATAACAATTTGTTCATGTTTGGGAAACGAGTAAGATGGCATATCACGCAATATCACCCATTTTTTCTTCCAAACGTCAAATGTCCTCTCGATGACCCCTCTCAATGATGAATTCTTTTGTTGAACATATCCTTCCTATTTTGCGTAACATTGCTTGCTCTTTCGAAGTCAAGTATATGGTATCTGGTGTCAGGGAAGGGTTTAAGATACCCTTACTGGAATGGATAGCTGGCATCCACCACATAATACTTTCCCGTAAAAGTGTTCCAGCTTCAATTTGACTCGTACCTCCTCAGCCAAGATCAAATCACTAATATCATCACATTTCAGTTTAGATTTACCTACAGAACTGCTAATTGTCATTCTCATGGCGTCCCAACTATTTGGCAACGATGCCAACATTATCCAAATCAATTTCAATAGATGACAATTGATTTTGTGAAAATATTGAAATCATTCAAGTGTTGAGCAACAGAAACACCTTCCACCATCTTCAAGTTGAATAATTTCTTCATCAAGTACACACTGTTATTCACCGATGGTTTTTCATACATATCTGATAAGTCTCCCATGAGATCTACAATTGTCCTTTCCTTGACGACATTGTGTGCAACGGACCTCGACAAGGTCAATCGAATAACTCCCAGAACTTATCGATCCAACAAATTTCATTCATCCTCATCCATCCTTTCAGGTCTTTTCCCCAATAACGGAAGATGAAGTTTAAACCCATAGAGGTAGTCCTCTATCTGCAGCCTCCAATAACCAAAATTTGTGTCATCAAACTTCTCGATTCCTGAAACCTTCACTTCATCTGCTCGATCACCTCGATTTACAAGAGGAATATCTCACTCTCACTTCGTTGCTCTCTATTCTTCTCTCTTTGTTCTTCTCTCTACACCGAGATACACCAAAGAAGACAAACTTATAAGAGAAATAAACCTAATTTCTCTTCTGCCACAAGTCACCAGACGAAGCCAAGGGAGAACAATCTTCTTCTTCTTTTTTCTTCTTCCTTCACCGCAAGGAACTACTTCTTGCACCTTCCTTCCTCGATCCCGAGGAAAATCGAAGAAAAACACCGTGACTTATCTAACTGAAGGCACCCAAAAAAATGTCTAAGTGCCAAAATGGAGTCTTAGACCTCCAAGGGCTTATGTTAGATTGTTTGGAAAGCTATTTTAAGTGTGTGGGCTCTAAAGGATGGCCTTGGAGCACCAGTCTAGCCTGAAACCCTGATTTTTGTCGGAAACGCTCGACGAAGCATCTTTTCAATCCAAAAGTTATATGAAACTCCATGTGAGTGAAATGTGGTCCTATGAGTTANAGCCAATATTCTTTATAGCATCTCTAGTAAGGGTAAAGAATATTATTGCACCTATTTGACACAACAAAATTTGCATACTTCCACAACAGAATTCCTATACTTATTACTGAGTCATGATAAAAAGAAAGATATTTTCAAATTAAGTAATTTTCTTCTAAAAAAAACTTTAGTTGTTACTATTTCGTTAAAATATCAACAATACCAAAAATATTTAAATTTTAAATTCTTGCAAAAATTATTTTTAGTTTAAGTAATTATCTTCTTAAAAATAGAAAAACTATCTAAAAAGTTCATATTGCATAATCTTCCATGTGGGTTCTATATTCAAGTCTTAATCAAAAAGTCCTATATTACTTGATAACGACACTTATACTTGTGTAGTGTCCCAATATAAATATATATAAATTAAAAAGTTAAATTCTTATTTTTCTTCAAGATCAAGTGTTTGGTTTTATAGAAAAATAAGGAAATCTAAGTGAAAAATAATATCAGAACTATTGTTATACTGTGCATAAGCATTAGGATCA
Organism: Phalaenopsis hybrid cultivar; assembly: GCA_002079205.1. Classification (NCBI taxonomy): domain Eukaryota; kingdom Viridiplantae; phylum Streptophyta; class Magnoliopsida; order Asparagales; family Orchidaceae; genus Phalaenopsis; species Phalaenopsis hybrid cultivar. The sequence goes on along the minus strand of JXCR01064161.1, from coordinate 210,087 downwards.
GGATCAAGTGCTCAGCTCTCTGGATTCTTGGACCAAGGCATCGGGCTCTCGAGAAGAATAGCTAGAGTGGCCTATTTTGGGTGCCTAGGCACCCGAAAAAATCTCTAAGTGCCAAAATGGAGTCTTAGACCTCAAAGGGCTTATGTTAGATTGTTTGGAAAGCTATTTTAAGTGTGTGGGCTCTAAAGGATGGCCTTGGAGCACCAGTCTAGCCTAAAACCCTGATTTTCGTCGGAAACGCTCGACGAAGCATCTTTTCAATCCAAAAGTTATATGAGACTCCATGTGAGTGAAATGTGGTCCTATGAATTCAAAATGAAGCCTTTGAATTAGACATTCATTGAAGAAATCGACACCGACAGGCTTCTTAAGCCGCGTCGCGGATAGGGTGTCTAGAACCATGATTTTCCTGTAGTGTGCATAAGTGGACACTATGGCTTCCTAAGGTCGTAGGAGGTTTTGAATGGGATTTTGGCGACTTCTAATGATCACATTAGGTACCAAAAATGCCTCACATTATGGATGAACTTCCCAGAGAAAATTTCCCAAGCAGAGTTGAATTACCACCAAACGTAGCTACTTGCCCCAAACAAGCGTCAGATAGTCACGGGTGGGTGTCTAAACTACTGCATGTTATGAGCATGTTGTAAAATGTCATAAGTCATGCAGGTGGACACCCTACACTCGTGACATAAAAAATTGATGCCAACAGTGATACGTCAAGTTTCCAAAAATCAGACGTTCAAGGAATGGGATGTAGATTATCCAAATTCAATGAATTATGTTCCAAGGGATGGGACTTATAGCCCAATGGTGAATTTTCATGGGAAAGGTNGGTGGACACCCTACACTCGTGACATAAAAAATTGATGCCAACAGTGATACGTCAAGTTTCCAAAAATCAGACATTCAAGGAATGGGATGTAGATTATCCAAATTCAACGAATTATGTTCAAAGGGATGGGACTTATAGCCCAATGGTGAATTTTCATGGGAAAGGCCGCATATATAAAGTGAAATTTGATAAGATTTGATCAATTTGAACTAAGTAAATTTAAAAGATAAATTTGGAATACTAGATTTTACTGATACGTTTGATTTGAACTCTAAACTAAGGATAAAGTCAAATAGGAAAGGATCTCTAGATGAAAAATGAGACCTTAGTCTCTATATAAATATCTACAAGTGAACTAACCAAGATTTTTGGAATAACATTTCTATTCAAGATGCCCATGGCTTTTTTTCATCTCTGAAACATTAGTAATCAATGACTTTGACTAGCCTTCGAGCAGGGAATCCCCCTTAAATATTAGAGCATGAAGGGTTCATAGTTTTGAGGCAATTTGGAATACCTTCATCTGAAACCATGAGTTACTTCATTCTATGGTATTTCTATGGTATTCCCTCTAGTCACAAGGGGTATGTTTGTTGTTTTGCATGTCCTAGTCTTTAGCACTAACTAGGGTACCTAGACTAACCTAGGCTTGTATACTCAAACTAACCAAAAGTTTGTGTATGGCCCTCGGTTTGGTGTCTAAGTTAGCTAGCCTAAGATCAATATCAAATCTACCTAGGTTTTGTTCTTATTCTTTATCTTAGTGTATTTTAGATGTTTATTTGAAGTTTCATATTTTAATTCATGTCTTAATTCAATTCTTAAGTTTTTCAGTCATGTTGAGAAATCATAGTTTTCTATGTTTTGAATTTTTTTTTTTAGATTTTATTTTTTTGATGTTTTTGGGGAAAACCAACTTGTGAGAGTTTCCACCCTTATTTTGTTTTATTTAGTNTTCGAGCAAATTTGTCAGTTCAAAAGCTCAGGATCGATATAGTGATGCTCTACAGTCACGAAAATTGATTCATGAGTGATGTTTTAAGAGTCCAGGTGGAGAAGTGAAAGACCTGATAATCCGTCAACAGTGGGAAAAGTTCTGTTGTTTCTCTGTTATCACTGTAATTTCTGTTGTAAGGGAGTTTTATGCAAATTTCCCAGAGGCTGAGGACAATCGAGTTATGGTTAGAGGGAAGTTGGTACCCTTTACTCCAAAGGTAATCAACTTGTTTTACCATTTACCACCAGAGACTTTGTGTTTATATGCGAATTATAGTCCTACTAAAGCGGAGTTAGATGAGATTATTTCATACTTGACTATTGGGAGAGGACTTTGGAAGATTCTCAATGAGAGGAGAAAAATTTTCCCAACTTCAAAGTTATGTGCACCTTTAAAGGCCTGACACTATTTCATTTCTGCTCGTCTGCTTCAGACTAACCATCTCAGTGAAGTGACCAGAGAGAGAGTGACGTTGAATTATTGTATTCAGGAGGGAAAGCCCATCAACATAGAAGCTTTGATCTATCACACAATCATCAGTTCAGTTGCTGTTGCTACTATTGCAGGTATGGGAATTGCTTCCTTGATATTTTCTTTATGCGAGCAGGTTGGAGTAAAGTATGATAGTTGGGAGGAAGTTCTGTTACCTCTAAAGCCCATCATAAAAGTGAATGTTAAGATGGAGCATTTGATTTTTGGCTGGAGAGGAGGATTTTCCACGAGCTATGGATTAGAGACGTCTACTGCATCTACCTCTGCTGCATCTTCATCTAGACCATCTACTTCACTTGCTTCTACGTCTAGAGGTGATTCTACTAAGACTCAGGAAGCGTTATTGCAAAAGATGATGGATAATATCAATTTTACCGCTAATAAGGTCCAAAATTTAGAGCATTTTGCATATCATACTAATAGTTATAATAGAAGAAAAGTGATTATGAAGAGAAATTCCACTCATCTTTGGAGAGCCTGATTAGAGGTGAATAAGGAGTACAATTTCCTCCATATCCTTGATATCCTGATTATGAGCCTGCAAAAAAAAATGGTACAACGGTGATTCTGAGGATGAAGAGTAGAGCTGAGAGATTCATATTATGATTGTAATATGATATGAATTATGTGGTCTGAGCCTGCTACATTTGCATCTGTGTGCTGTTTTGGACTATATTTTATGTTGTGTTTTGAATTTTTTTTGTTCTATTGTTGTTGTGATTGTTGTGTTAGATAGTATTTCATTTTTAAAATTTTAGGGTTGTAATTGTTGTTTTGTGTTCAGTACTGTGATTTAGTTAGTTTAGAACTTAACTTAATTTCATATCTATTATAAAGTAGAAAATCTTGCTAGCTTAGATCTTAAACTTGAAATTCAGAAACTGCTACCCTTTATTTTTCTTTTATCTTGTATACAAGTTTGTCTTCATGTTAAGATTGTGATGTCAGTAGTGTGTATGTTTGCTTTTATGTTTATACCCACT
>JXCR01064161.1:178370-189061 GCA_002079205.1 Phalaenopsis hybrid cultivar | reverse complement strand
AATAATTTAGTGTATTAGCATTAAACAAAAATTGAGCACACACATAGATAAAAGAAAAGTAAGCTAGATGGGACACCTCAATTTTCTTGTGGAAAAGCTTGGAGAAAGAAAAATCTGTGGGACCTAGCTTAGTCAAAATAATCCACCATTTAATTTTAAATACATGGACTCGCTCTCTTTTATATACTCAGAAATAGTTTGCACGGGTCTCCAGGTAATCTGAAGTCAGCGTCAGTCAAATTGGCTACCCTCGGCAGACTTTTCCTCAAAACAGAGGACTTCGATGGAGGATTCCGACAGGAAACTTTTTCCTTCGAACGTAGGACTTCGACGGGANTATATATATATATATATATATATATTTATATATATATATAGATACTATATAATTATACTATTAGTGCTTCTAACTTGCATTCATAAATTAATTATAGTTTTTAATGTGTGTTTGAGGATTCACAGAGGTGAAGGAATAATTTAGTGTATTAGCATTAAACAAAAATTGAGCACACACATAGATAAAAGAAAAGTAAGCTGGATGGGACACCTCAATTTTCTTGTGGAAAAGCTTGGAGAAAGAAAAATCTGCGGGACCTAGCTTAGTCAAAATAATCCACCATTTAATTTTAAGTACATAGACTCGCTCTCTTTTATATACTCAAAAATAGTTTGCACGGGTCTCCAGGTAATCTGAAGTCAGCATCAGTCAAATTGGCTACCCTCGGCCGACTTTTCCTCAAAACAGAGGACTTCGATGGAGGACTCCGACAGAAAACTTTTGCCTTCGAACGTAGGACTTCGACGGGGAACTTTTCCCTCCCAACGAAGGATACCGACAAAGGACTTTTCTCCCCGACAGAGGACTCAGACGAAGGACCTTTTCCCCTCATGAAGGATTTCGACTGAGAATATTTTAGTTGAACACAATAATACAAAAGATTAAAATATCCTATACTAACCCTCTTACAGCAAATATAATATTGTATTTTACTTCTTAGACCTCCTATCATCTATAAACAGGAGAACCCTTTCATGTGAAGGGGCTTCTGGGCTAGCCCGACTTATAGCCTTTTTTTTTTTTGAATAAAATGGGTCTATGAGTCTGAGCAGACCTCGACTCGCTCTGAGGGGGCGAGTCTTCCTTTTCTTTTTCTGGAATGAAATGGGTCCACAAACCTTCAACCACTCCTAATGTGCCAAACAGTTCGAGTACCACCCTCCATATGGCTCACGTCGCCAGAAGGAGATTTGAACCCCCAATTTGAGGGCTCTTACACCATGGATGTCAACCAACAGGCCGAGGCACGTGACACATATATAGATCTAGCACATACATAGATAAAAGAAAAGTAAGGAGGAAGAGACACCTCAATTTTCTCATGAAAAATGTTGGATATGGGAAAATTGTGGGACCAAGCTCAGTCAAAATAATCAATTACATATTCGCAAGTACATAAGCTCACTCTCTTCTTGAATTATAAGATGGATTTACAATGTTTATGTGCAAGAGTAGTTCAATAATAATAGTTGCAATGGGTTACAAAATTCGCAGTCGATTGCTATTAAGACAACATCCCACCTTGAATATTTTAGATGGTGGTTGTAACACATGGTTGACCTAGAGGCCATAGTTGAAAGTTGTGATAACACTTGGTAATGTATATTGTAGATGATTTCCATAGGAGTGTCAATTGACAATAAGGGTCGTTGTAAGAAGCTACTAGATTTATGATTCATGTGGGTCGTAGTTGGTCACATGGGTTGTAGTGGTGAGTTGTAATAACATTCGTAGGCCACAAAGACCAGAGTTGAGAGCTACATAAGTTGTTAGCCACATAGGTTGTTGTTGGTCACATAGGTCATAGTGGCAAGCACTAGTAGTGTTTGTTGGTTGTCAAGGACTTAGTAAGGGGTTGTATTTGATGTGAACCACATAGATTGTAAACTGTGGTGGAAAGCTGTGAGGAGAGAATTTTAGGAGTTATAAGAAGGTCGTTATGTTCCGAGTACAATGGTTGTGAGTGGTTATTGATGGGAGCTACACTGTCTTCTACGGATGTCATTAAACAATCTTCGGGTGCATTGTTACACCATCTTCTGCGTGCATTGCTANTCCACAAACCTTCAACCACTCCTAATGTGCCAAACAGTTCGAGTACCACCCTCCATATGGCTCACGTCGCCAAAAGGAGATTTGAACCCCCAATTTGAGGGCTCTTACACCATGGATGTTAACCAACAGACCGAGGCACGCGACACATATATAGATCTAGCACATACATAGATAAAAGAAAAGTAAGGATGAAGAGACACCTCAATTTTCTCATTAAAAATGTTGGATATGGGAAAAATTGCGGGACCAAGCTCAGTCAAAATAATCAATTACATATTCGCAAGTACATAAGCTCACTCTCTTCTTGAATTATAAGATGGAATTACAATGTTTATGTGCAAGAGTAGTTCAATAATAATAGTTGCAATGAGTTACAAAGATCGCAGTCGATTGCTATTAAGACAACATCCCACCTTGAATATTATAGATGGTGGTTGTAACACAAGGTTGACGTAGAGGCCATAGTTGAAAGTTGTGATAACACTTGGTAATGTATATTGTAGATGATTTCCATAGGAGTGTCAATTGACAATAAGGGTCGTTGTAAGAAGCTACTAGATTTATGATTCATGTGGGTCGTAGTTGGTCACATGGGTTGTAGTGGTGAGTTGTAATAACATTCGTAGGCCACAAAGACCAGAGTTGAGAGCTACATAAGTTGTTAGGCACATAGGTTGTTGTTGGTCACATAGGTCATAGTGACAAGAACTAATAGTGTTTGTTGGTTGTCAAGGACTTAGTAAGGGGTTGTATTTGATGTGAACCACATAGGTTGTAAACTGTGGTGGAAAGCTGTGAGGAGAGAATTTTAGGAGTTATAAGAAGGTCGTTATGTTCTGAGTACAATGGTTGTGAGTGGTTATTGATGGGAGCTACACTGTCTTCTAGGGATGTCATTACACAATCTTCGGGTGCATTGTTACACCATCTTCTGCGTGCATTGCTCACCGTCTTTGGGAGCATTGTTACACCATCTTTGGGGTGTGTCATTATATAGTATTTGGGTGCATTATTATACCATCTTTAGAGTGCGTTATTACACTATTTTGTTGTGCATTATTGCATTATCTTTAGGTAAGTCGTTACACCTCAACGTAAACTGGTTTCCACAGTGTGCATCATCATTATATAAGGGAACTTGTTACAACAAGAAGGGAGTAGTCGACAGTGATCGATAATAGTTGAGGAGGGGTGGTTGACGACTGCAGGAGCAAGTGACATTCATTGTACATTCAATTTAGAACACTAGACTTTCCTCCTCCTCACAGTCTTGTTCCAAGTTCAGGTCACAATCCATTCAAGGCCTCACACTACATTCATGAAGGGGGTAGGCTATATTTAAAGAGTTTGGAAGTGCNGGAGCAAGTGACATTCATTGTACATTCAATTTAGAACACTAGACTTTCCTCCTCCTCACAGTCTTGTTCCAACTTCAGGTCACAATCCATTCAAGGCCTAACACTCCATTCATGAAGGGGGTAGGCTATATTTAAAGAGTTTGGAAGTGTCTCCTCTACAAATAAGAAAAGTATCTTGTCTACTTCTTTGGATGGACTAAAGAGATTCCATTGATTGGATGACATTTTGTGGACATTTAAGCGCCTTAAATATGTTGAAAATGAAGCGTCTTAGGCTTGTTGGATTCAACTTATCAAGACCCANTCTACTTCTTTGGATGGACTAAAGAGATTCCATTGATTGGATGACATTTTGTGGACATTTAAGCGCCTTAAAGATGTTGAAAATGAAGCGTCTTAGGCTTGTTGGATTCAACTTATCAAGACCCTTGACTTGACTATAAGCTTGTCGGATTTTAAATTCATTCAACATATCAATTATGCACTAAAAGCTTAAAAAAAATGGTAAACAACTTGATCTGGATTTGTGTTGACTCGAATTAGACCAACCTTGATGTAATTGTATTAATCTTGTTAATCCAGTCAGTTTAACTACAAGTTTGTTGAAATATGAGTTCTAAAAAATTTTTACAGTGAGTTTTAATATTTATTACTAAAAAATGCTTTGAGATTCTTACTAATCGCCTCAAGATTTATGCTTAATGAAAAAAATTGTTTATAATGTCTCAGTTTTCGCCTAATTCTTTTGGAAATTTTGCTTGCTTGTCCCAAAAAATATCAAAATAATAAAAATTAGGTGAAATTTATGAAAAATTTAGAAAATTNTTCTTACTAATCGCCTCAAGATTTATGCTTAATGAAAAAAATTGTTTATAATGTCTCAGTTTTCGCCTAATTTTTTTGGAAATTTTGCTTACTTGTCCCAAAAAATATCAAAATAATAAAAATTAGGTGAAATTTATGAAAAATTTAGAAAATCNAGGAGGAAGAACTAGGGGATGTCATGGATCCAGAGGAGAACCCCGGTGACTTCCCAAGTTATCCTAATGTTTTGCTTCAGTTTTAAGGAGAAATATTTAGGTATTTCATCCTCTCAATTTTAGTAGTTAGAGCTTACATTCGTGTGAAACTATCACGCAAATAGCCTAGAAGATGTGAGGGTTTAGGTCGTGACGAACGACAACCTCGGAATCCTAAGACGAGTTAGGGCTTATATTGTATAGTCGGGCTATACGAAGGCCTAAAGATAAGGTGGAGATTTACATTGCATAAGCAAGCAACCTCAAAGTTCTATGGCTTTGTTGTTTAAGTCTAAGGAAGGAACATTGGTTTAGTTGGGGAAGACAGATTTTACTATGGCTTTATTGTTTAAGTCTAAGGAAGGAAGATTGGTTTAGCTAGGGAAGACAGGTTTTGTGTTGAAGATGGCCGTGCTGCCCACCATGCTAGCTCCAAGCTCCTTGCCGCGACAAGTTTGAGATATCTAGTGAAGATGGCGCTGCCCACCATGCTAGCTCCAAGCTCCTTGCCGCGACAAGTTTGAGTTTTCTAGTGTGTCAGGTTATAATGTCAAATCACGTGGGCCCTATGGTTGAAGTTCTTTAAATTTTATGGGGGCATGTTAAAGTTGATTAGAGCGACACAAGTTAAGATCCTAGGATTCCCTCGTTCCGACACCACTTTTTTCTATTGGATTCACTTAGTCCAAATGAACTTACTAAACTCAACTTAATGAGTTCCATAATTTCATTTAGATCGTGGGAAGCCTCATTAGCAACTGTAGGTTACTTCCTCCAAGAAATTCTCGATCATCCGAGAGAGATATCTTAATTTAGTTGCAATTCATAGTTTTGTGTGATGTTTGTGATTAAATTTTGAGTTGTTTTATATTTTTGAATGTTGTGGCGGTGAATTTTATCTTGGTTTATTTTAGTTTTGGTTTTGGTTTTTATTTTGTGGCTATCCTGATAGTTTTAGTTTTCATGCAAGGTGACATGCAAGTTTGCAGGTATAAAATCACAGTATGAAAGTACAAGAAAGACAACGCTGAAAACCATAAAAGCATACCTGGCGAGTCTTCTCATTCCATCACTTGAAGCTCAAAAGGCATGCTAAGGATGTTTATCTGAGACAGGGAAGTAAAATTTTGAGGACCTATCTAATCCTAGGTCATATCTTGGTGGGTCCTTAGGAGTTTAATTAAGGATGATGTTGCCAAGAAAAAAATATTAAGTTTAGTAGATCTCCGAGGTATACAACAGATCTAGAGAAGGAAGCAGGTCCGTGCAACTCTCTCGCTGCCTAGTGGGAAATCCCGAGCTCTTTTAAACTTATTATGTTGCTTAATAATTCTTCTTAAAAACCACCCTAATGCTCAATGAACATTGATGTCTCAATTATCCCTAAGAGTAAGGTAATTAACATCTGTAATTTAATTTTGAAAATTATATGGGTGAAGACCTTTAAAGAGGCAAGTAAGTGTGATTGGAACACTTAACCAAATTTTGGTCCTAATTGGGCTTGTAGTGTTTAAAAGATGTTTTCATTTTAAATGATGTTTACTTTTCTTATCCTTATTTAAATGAAACTTGATTTAGCCTAAGTCACTACTAAACCCTTAAGACCTAGCAGAGTGTCTTAATTAGCTTTGAAAAGATCAAGCTTTAGGTGGTCATAATTCATGATTTAAATTTTAATTGAAAATCAAAATAAGGTTATTAAATTGATTAATTATTGACTTCAAAAGTCATACCCCTAAGTCTTGGGTTCATTTTATTTTAATTAACTTCCAAATTTTAATAATTTAGAAATTTATTAGTAATTATTGACTTCAAAAGTCATACCCCTAAGCCCTAGGTTCATTTTATTTTAATAAACTTTCAAATTTTAATAATTTCGAAATTTATTAACTTATCTTTTCAATTGGGAAAGTGAGGTTGGTTTCTACAAATTTACCCTTTATGTTTCAAACATCCAAATTAAGATCAGAGGTTACCCATTTCCCTATTTAAATTAAGCCAAAATGTTAATTAAGGCTAAATTTCCAAAATTACATATTTTCCCTTAAGGCTCTAACACTTCATAATTTGTCAAATTCAACTCAAATGACTTTAAAATTGCCATGAGGCTCTAACACTTCATAATTTATCAAATTCAATTCAAATGACTTTAAAATTTTTATCTACTCCATTCATGGGTCAATTAAGACATCAGAGGAGAAAATAAACTTTGAAATTTTTATCCTACCTCATTCATGGGTCAATTAAGACATCAGAGGAGAAAATGTGATTTCTCAATGAAATTTTTATCCTACCTCATTCATGGGTTAATTGAGACATCAGAGGAGAAAATGTAATGACTTTGAAGTTTTTATCCTACCTCATTCATGGGTCAATTAAAACATCAGAGGAGAAAATGTGATTTTTAAAATTTAATTTATTTTATATAATTATTTTCATGCAAAAATAGGATTTTTCAAAGAAAATTCCCTACTTAATCAAGGTAAATCCTAATCACTTAAAATTTTTATTGGAGGCAGACCTAGACTAGAGAAACCTTTGGACCAAATTTCAAGATTTTTTTAATTTTATATGAATTTTAAGAATTATTTTAATTTCTTTATCATTTATTAAATATAAAGTATTTTGAATGGGGTAAATTAAGTTTTATACTTTTGAAAAATCTCCCTAAGATAAAAGAACTCAGAGGAAAATATTTTATATTTTCTGAGTTTTATTTTATTTATTGGAATTATTCTTAATGAAAACCCATTTTTAGCCTTTAAAAATCATTTTTAATGCTTTAAAATTAAATATCTTTATTTAGAAAATCAGGAAAAATATAACAATTGTTCCTATGTGGTTAGAAAACAATTTAGAACATTTGGATGGATTTTTTTATTTTTGTGATTTTTATGAATTTTTTAATTATTTAAATATTTAAAATAGGCTAAAAATCATGTTTTTATTTTAAATATTATTTTATTTTTAGGAAATTCCCTTGATCACAGAGAACTCAAAAGACCAAGTTTTATAATTTTTCAAGTTATAATTTGATTTGTAAAAATCATTCTTATGCCAAAATGTTATTTAACTTGAAAAATCAATTTAAGTTATCAAATGAACTTAAAATGCCTTGAAATTCTTATGGTGAGTTCTCTGGATCCTAAAAAATAGTAGAGATTAAAAATCAAGTCATTTTGTTGTTTGTATTCTTCAAAATTAATTATCTTAGTGATTTAAGGTTTGTAAAGATTAGGTGTATTTTGAATGACTTGGCTCATGAGAAATTTTCCCAAGGGTTCTCTGGTCATACCAAACCTTCCAAAATTTTCTTGGATTTTCTTAAGAAACATTTTAATTTCCATGATTATTTTAAGCAAATAATGCACATAAACTTGAAAAATGTTATTCTTTGNTTCACCATCTTAAGGACACATGATCACACTATCTTTGGGTGCGTCATTATACTATCTTTGGTGTTCATTGTTACACCACCTTCAATTAAATTATTATACTTTCTTTAGGGGGTCTACTATTGTCTTTGAAGTATGTTATTGCATCATCTTTAGGTGTGTTTTTTCACTGTCTCAGATGTGTCTTTAAACTATAATGTACATTCATCAAGTTTCCAAAGTGTACATCGCGATTCTAAAAGTGCCTGTTNTTCACCATCTTAAGGACACATGATCACACTATCTTTGGGTGCGTCATTATACTATCTTTGGTGTTCATTGTTGCACCACCTTCAATCAAATTATTATACTTTCTTTAGGGGGTTTACTATTGTCTTTGAAGTATGTTATTGCATCATCTTTAGGTGTGTTTTTTCACTGTCTTCAGATGTGTCTTTAAACTATAATGTACATTCATCAAGTTTCCAAAGTGTACATCGCTATCTAAAAGTGTTTGTCGGCACTATTTTTGGTTGGAGGAGTTGCCCGTAAGAAGCTGTCGGTCACCGGAATCAAAATCTCATCACCCGCTTCGGAAGGATGTTTTAATTTATTAGTTTTAGAAAAATATGAAATCAAACTGACCTCATATTTTTCATAGTTTAAATGAAAGAGTGTTGTACCTCAAATCATGTATCCATCCCGAAGGATAAACATAAGACTTGAGGATGAGGCTTGATAAAAAAAACTAAGGAATATATGATATATGTTTGGTCTACAAAACCTTTATATTTGCCAACAAGTTCCTCTTATTATTATAAAGAATTAAATAGGGTTTAAATTAAGCTGGGTTCGGACTTGCTTCCTATAAGGGCAAGCCCCTATAGTTAATTACATCCTAAGAAGACTCTCGATAAAAATCAAGAAATATTATCTTCAAGGAGTTTCAAAGGGTAGGACTTTTCAATGAGATCGGACGTAGAGGTGTGAAAGGGGATTTGTTCAAATTTGGAATATTTTATTGTAGAGTCCAAATAAGGAAGAATTAGGGGATGTCATGGATCCAAAGGAGAACCCTAGTGACTTCCCAAGCTATCCTAATATTTAGCTTCATTTCTGAAGAGAATTATTTAGGTGTTTCATCCTGTCAATTTTATTAGTTAAGGCTTATATTCGTGTGAAATTATCACACAAATAGCCTTGAAGATATGAGGGTTTAGGTTGTGACGAACGATGACCTCAGAATCCTAAGACGAGTTAGGGCTTATATTGTATAGCAGGGTTGTACAAAGCCCTAAAGATAAGGTGAGAATTTACGTTGCATAAGCAAGAAACCTCGGAGTCCTATGACTTTGTTGCTTATATCTAAGGAAGGATGATTGGCTTAGCTGGGGAAGACAGGTTTTTCTATTGAAGATGGTCGTGTTGCCCACCATGCTAGCTCTAAGGTCCTTGCCGTGACGAGTTTGAGTTTTCTAATGTTTCAAGTTATAATTTCAAATCAGATGGCTCTATGGTTGTAGTTCTTTAAATTTTATGAGGGCATGTTAAAGTTGATTAGAGTGACACCGATTAGGATCCCAAATGAACTTTCTAAACTCAACTTAATGAGTTCCATAATTTCATTTAGACCGTGGGAAGCATCGTTAGCAATCGTAAGTTACCTCCTCCAAGGAATTCCCGATCATCCGATAGAGACATCTTAATTTAGTTGCAATTATAGTTTTGTGTGATGTTTGTGATTAAATTTTGAGTTGTTTTATATTTTGAATGTTGTGACGGTGAATTTTATCTTGTTTGATTTTAGTTTTAGTTTTGATTTTGTGTCTATCCTGATAATTTTTGTTTTCATGCAGAGTGAAATTGTTGTTTAGCATGCAAATTTGTGTAAGCATAAGAGTATAGCATAAAAGTACAAGAAAGACGATGCTGAAAATTGTAAAAGCGTACCTGACGAGTTTTCTCGTTCCACCACCTAAAACTTAAAATGCATGTGAGGGCAGTTCATGTAGAGGTAAAACAAGTAAGGTCTTGGTAGTTTTCCTAACCCTATGACATATCTTGGTGGGTCCTTAGGATTTTATTTAAGGATGATTTTGTCAAGCAAAACATATTAAGTTTAGTAGATCTCCAAGGTATCCAACAGATCTAGAGAAAGAAGTCGGTCCGTGCTACTCTCTCGCTGCCTAGTGAAAAATCCCAAGTTCTTTTAAACTTATTATGTTGCTTAATAATTCATCCTGTAATAAACCCTTAGTGCTCAGTGAGCATTGATGTCTCAATTATCCCTAAGAATAGGGTAATTATCACTCGTAATTTAATTTAAGAATTATGTGGGTGAAGACCCTTAAACAGATAAGTTTAAGAGACTTAGCCAATTTTGACTTGGTCTTGTAGTTTTTGAAAGATATTTTAATTTTTAATATGTTTACTTTTCTAATCCTTATTTAAATGAAACTTGATTTAGCCTAAGTCACTACTAAGCCCTTAAGATTTTGATGAGTGTTTTAGTCATTGCAAATGAAATTGACTTATAAGTGATGGTGATGATTCATGTTTTCTTTTTTTTTCATCAAATAGGGGTATTCAATTAGTGAGTTATTAACACCCAAAATCATACCCCTAAATCCAGGATCATTTAATCGGCTAGACTCCTAAATTTATGTAATTTATGGAAATTGTCAATTTTTCTTTTTTAATTAGGACAAGTGAGGTTGGTTTCTACCAGTTAACCCCTTGTGTTTCAAACATCCAAATATGTTAATTATAATCAAAGATTTCCCATTTCCCTTTCTGAAATTAGGCCTAAATGTTAATTAAGGCTAAA
>JXCR01064161.1:16962-171078 GCA_002079205.1 Phalaenopsis hybrid cultivar | reverse complement strand
TTCAACAACAAAAGTAGTACAATAGTGGCCAAAAGACATTTCATTCATTGGCAGTTACATAGGAATGGGTTGGAATAAACAGATCGACCGAAATCTTATTGATAGAACCTCTTTCAGGTTTCTTTCAAATATTCTTTCGGGATCGTTACATCCCCATTCTTGAACTTCTCCTAAAGCAAGTCTTTGAAACTGCAACACTCTTCTATGGTGTGTCCAACAAACCTGTGGTACGGGCAATATCTCAGATGTCCTTTCTCGTTGACCTCGTCGAGCTTCTTTGGCTTGGGTTACCTGAACTCGGGATTCTTGATCAGACTGTGGAACATCTTTTTTGTTGCTTCATCTTTAAAAGAATATATTTCATTTGATCGAGTGTTCATGATTGGAACTTGTCTTTCATATGTCTAGTAAGGTCTCTGCTGAGATGATTGCTGAATATTCTGACGAGGATGTTGGCAGGTTTGTTGACGTTTTTCAGCTTGTATTTGCAATTTTTGTTTTCCCCTGCTAACCATAGCAACTATCCCAGATTTTTTTTTCAAATATCTTGGTTATCCTGGACTTCTCGGCCTTCTCATTGGAATCCATATGTTTGACTTCTTCTTGCAGATTGTTAGCTTTGCTGAGTAACTTCTCGAAAGACTTGATAGTGAGTCCCTTAAGCATGAAAGTTATCGGTCCATGGATGCGTTTGAGTAAAATCTCAATTGCATGTTGTTCCTGTAGTTGAGGCTCACACTTCATGCTAAGATTTCTCCACCTCAAAATATAATCTACTAGAGTCTCGTTAGGCTTTTGCTTTTCTACCAAGAGATCTCCAATAGAAACATGATGCCGCACTCCGACAAATCTTTTTACAAATAGCAATTCTAACTCGTCGAATGTCTTCTCCGATCCGTTGAGCAACTCGACATACCAATCAAACACTATTCCTGACAGACTACTAACAAACTAACGGAAATCAAGGCTTCATTACCTCTGGTATTTCCACAACTAGCTTGGAAATATGCCAGGTACTGTCTAGGTTTCCAGTCCCATCAAATATCTTAGAGTTTGGTGACACAAAACCCTTAGGGTAGGGTACGACATCAAACTCCTTCGGGTTGGGTCTACCCTTTAATATTAATGCACCACCCTTAGACTGGGTTAAGGCCTCCCAAACTTGTTCAACCATTTGTTTAAATTCATTTTCTCGTATGACGCTTTGGACAGAGTATTTCTTAGGTTGTTCATCATAGGTGAATTCTTTTCTTTCATTTGCAATATGAATGGATTCCTGGTTGGTTCATTTCTGGAAGTGTCATCTGCGGTGATTGTGACTGTCTTTGCATTGCAATCACAGTGGTCATCAATTCTTTGATTTTCTTTTCGAGACGATTGATTTTTTTGTCCCTCTATTGGGTGGCCCCTTGCCTCTCATCCGCGGCGTTCTCCACACTAGAAGATGGAACATCGCGCGCAGAAAACTCGGCCTGGGTCTCGACGCCATTGATTTCTATTAATCTTTTGTTCATGTAATCTGGCACATCATAATTTTCATCATTCATATCTTTTCTTTGTTCTTCTGATAATTGTGAAATATAGGCTCAGAGTCTCTCCAACTTTGCGTTAATCGAGTTTCCTTTCATTACTTTTAGGTCAATTGGGGATTTTTGAAGAGTTTCATTTCTCTTGTTGAGCACCGATGTGGTTGTGTAGAAGTTAATTGAATCAATTGAAATCATATTTACGGAACCTTTTCCAGGTTTCTTCAAATACTCTTTCGGGATCATTACATTTTGACTTTTAAAATTCTCCTCAAGCCAATTCTTGAAGATAAAGTAGTTTTCTATGGTGTGGTCGAGTAACTGGTGGTATGGACAATATTGAGGATGATCTTTCATATTGGCGTCCTCTGGCTTTTTCAGTTTTGGTAGACTAAATCCTTATTTCTTTAGCAAGTCATGGAACATCTTCGACACGGCTTCCTCTTTGAATGAATACACCACTTTCTGTCATTCTACCAAGGTTATCCTCTTATTCTCTGCTCGGTATGATCTTCCCTGAGGTGGTTGTTGGCTAGACTGGCCATATTGTTGTGTCTGTTGTTGGCGGGATTGCCGAGGTTGTTCGGCTTTCAAAATTTTCTAGTTGCAACTCCTTTCCTATGCCTTTATCAGTTGTGCAGGATTCGAATTGGACCCAATCTCGAATCTATAAAGTAGTGGGGCATAAGCGTCAACTGACTCTTCCTCATGTAGAATTTCTTTTCCTTTACTCGGCAAAATAGTTGGGACGGTGACAGTGTATCCGGTAGTAGGAGTAAAAATAGTTCTCAGAGAAATCTCAACGCTTCTAATGACAGACTCTTCAACACTAGTAGGGCTCTTTTCAATCAACACCTTTGAAGGGGAGAATTCTTTGGTAGACTTCAAGTTGAACTCTATAATAGGCTCCACGGACTTTTCTATTTCAAAGTTCATCACTATGACGGCCACCTTCCTGAACTTCACTCCAATATCATCGAACCCTTGTCCAAACTTAATAACTGCTAGGTCAGGTAGTTCATCCCTATTGACAGTGAACTCCATTCCGAAGGCGAAAGAAAAGATCAACTTTGGCGAAGACATTCTCCCTCTCATTTGAAGAATTCCAAAATTCAGCGACGTCCCGTGCCTTCCAGTTTCGACACAAGTACTCAAATTGACGCACTTGTCTTATAAACTGGGCATATCCTTTATTATTTTAATTTTCAATTTACTATTTATTTGTGATTAAAGCATTGAAGAGTTGCAATTAACAAATTAATCAAGCGCGAAGAGATGCAACAACTTGGCTTGATTTGCAGAAAAGCAAACCAAACCCAAAGGAGACGAAGAAAATGTAAAGTTTAGGACCCTGTGCGGGACAAACTTCACAACACACAATGCCTAGGAGGAACTAGTCCACCAACAGTCCTACTGGGGGGTCCGACCCCACATGAATATTAAAAAGTCCTTAATGGCATCCTGAGCCTCTCTGTCTAAAAATGGTCGAACAGACAGTCCTAGAGTCCAAAGAGTTGGTCGTACTTTCCTAAGACAAAAATGGGTAAAGTATGTCAACGGAAGATGAGTAATTTGGTCCATGAGGCACATTAACACATTACAATATATGAAGACAGTATTTCCTGATTTAAATGGAGAGAGAAGCTAGTCCCCGGCGAAGTCGCCAGAAACTGTCGGCGCTATTTTTGGTTGGAGTTGCCCGTAAGAAGCTATCGGTCACCGGAATCAAAATTCAGTCACCCGCTTCGGAATGACATTTTAATTTATATATATTTTTAGTTTTATAAAAATATGAAATAAAACTGACCCCATATTTTTCATAGTTTAAATGAAAGAGCGTTGTACCTCAAATCATGTATCTATCCTGAAGGATAAACACAAGACATGAGGATGAGGCTCGATCAAATAAACTAAGGAATATATGACATCCGTTTGGTCTACGAAACCTTTGTATTTTTTGACAAGCATAAACTAAGGAAAGTATGATGTCCGTCTGGTCTGCGAAACCTTTGTATTTGCCGACAAGTTCTTATTTAATATAAAGAATTAAATAGGGTTTATATTAAGTTGGGTTCGGACATGCTTCCTATAAGGGCAAGCCCCTAAATGACCAAAGTCACCTAAGAAAACTAGATAAAAATCAGGAAATATTATCTTCAAGGAGTTTCAAAGGGTAGGACNTCAAAGAGTTTCAAAGGGTAGGACTTTTCAATGAGATCGGACGTAGATGTGTGAAAGGGGATTGGTTCAAATTTGGAACATTTTGTTGTAGAGTCCAAAGAAGGAAGAATTAGGGGATGTCATGGATCCAGAGGAGAACCTCGGTGACTTCCCAAGCTATCCTAATGTTTGGCTTCATTTCTTAGGAGAAATGTTTAGGTGTTTCATCTTGTAAATTTTATTAGTTAGGGCTTACATTCGTGTGAAACTGTCACACAAATAGCCTGGAAGATATGAGGGTTTAGGTCATAACTAACGACGACCTCAGAATCCTAAGACGAGTTAGGGCTTATATTGTATAGCTGGGTTGTACAAAGGCCTAAAGATAATGTGAGGATTTACGTTGCATAAGAAAGCAACCTCAAAGTTCTATGGCTTTGTTGCTTATATCTAAGGAAGGAAGATTGGTTTAGCTAGGGAAGACAGGTTTTGTTGTTGAAGATGGCCGTGCTGCCCACCATGCTAGCTCAAAGCTCCTTACCGTGACGATTTGAGTTTTCTAGTGTGTCAAGTTATGATTTCAAATTAGGTGGCCTTATGGTTGTAGTTCTTTAAATTTTATGGGGGCACGTTAAATTTGATTAGAGCGACACCGGTTAGGATCCTACGGTTCTCTTATTTTTGCATCACTCTTTTTATTTTGGATTCACTTAGTCCAAATGAACTTATTAAACTCAACTTAATGAGTTCCATAATTTCATTTTGATCGTGGGAAGCCTCGTTAGCAACCGTAGGTTACCTCCTCCAAGGAATTCCCAATCATCCAATAGAGACATCTTAATTTTTTTGCAATTGTAGTTTTGTGTGATGNCATAAATTTTATCCACATTGTTCTCCTCTATTCACTGAGCAAGTGGGTATTTTTATTTTATTTTAATGATTTTTTTACATAAAGTTATGTATTTTAAAGTTTTGGGATTAAATAAATAAGAAAAGCCCCTATTTTTCTACTTATCCATGTCAACCTCGTACGGGTCGAACAGACCATGTGGCACTGCCTGATTGGGCGCCGCCAGCCAGCTCATTTCCCGCCCCATCATTACACTGTCTGACATGATCACGGCCGCCCAATCAATACACTCTCGATCTGACGGTCACGGGTCATTGTCCCAAATGAACTGGACCCAAAAATCGTCCATTTTAAAACGCTAATATCTCACTCGATTCTCAATGAAATTGAGTGCAATTTTTTTTTTAAAATGCTCTTCTTGATTAGTCAAACACATTCATACGGTTGATGAACCCTTAAATTGACTTTATATTCATGAATAATTAAAAGAAGTTTGGTTTAAGGTTAATTTTCAATACCTTGGTCCAAGAGGGGTAGCCTCAATTGCATGTTTGTAGAAGCTTTGTGTGGGTCCCAGAAGCATAGGGATGGAGCCTCTGGTCGTGGTGAAATACTGTGGTTGGGTGATGGGGCTTTTGTGTGGGATCTTCCTCTCTTANAAATGAACTGGACCCAAAAATCGTCCATTTTAAAACGCTAATATCTCACTCGATTCTCAATGAAATTGAGTGCAATTTTTTTTTTAAAATGCTCTTCTTGATTAGTCAAACACATTCATACGGTTGATGAACCCTTAAATTGACTTTATATTCATGAATAATTAAAAGAAGATTGGTTTAAGGTTAATTTTCAATACCTTGGTCCAAGTGGGGTAGCCTCAATTGGATGCTTGTAGAAGCTTTGTGTGGATTCCAGGAGCATAGGGATGGAGCCTCTGGTCGTGGTGAAATACTTAGACCCAAATTTGACCACGACCGATTTGGGGGTTTGCTCGAAGTCCACCTTAGGGTGGTCGGGTGATGGGGCTTTTGTGTGGGATCTTCCTCTCTTAATGTTGGGATGGTGTGGGTGCAATTAATTTGATCTTGGTGGAGGTTTGGAGGATGTCCTATTTCGACCTTGAAATCGAGCTCCAAAATTGAACTCGAGCAATGAATTTGAGTGGCTAGGGAAGGTTTTCTTAAGCTCAAGAGGTCTCAAGGAAGCTCTGGAAGAAATTTTACAGAGTCTCCCCAAGGAACTTTAAGCTCTCTCTTTTTGGCCATGGAGGGGGAGTTTAAATAAAATGGCCTAGGTTTGCTGCCAGGGACTATTAAGGGGTGCATTTGGTTGCTTATGTGGAGGGCAGAGAAGCTCCAAGGGCTGATTTGGCCTTTAAGTTTGAATTGGGTGAAAATCCCTTATCATAGTCATGGTTTTGGCCATTTTCCAGCCACCAAGGTGGTCGGCCGGCCAGGCATTGGCCACCTCCTAGCTCAGGGAAGTCAGAGGAATATGTCACAGAAATTTATTGCAATGAGGTATTGTTTTGGCAATGATATCTTAAGCCTAAGCAAAAATAGAAATCAAATCCCTTAATTTGAGGGACCCTTGGTCCATGGCTCATCTAGATTGNGGGACTATTAAGGGGTGCATTTGGTTGCTTATGTGGAGGGCAGAGAAGCTCCAAGGGCTGATTTGGCCTTTAGGTTTGAATTGGGTGAAAATCCCTTATCATAGTTAGGGTTTTGGCCATTTTCCAGCCACCAAGGTGGCCGGCCGGCCAGGCATTGGCCACCTCCTGGCTCAGGAAAGTCAGAGGAATATGTCACAGCAATTTATTGCAATGAGGTATTGTTTTGGCAATGATATCTTAAGCCTAAGCAAAAATGGAAATCAAATCCCTTGATTTGAGGGACCCTTGGTCCATGGCTCATCTAGATTTGGTTAGATGGTTTTTCGCTCAGTCTTAGGGCCCAACTAATGGCTGTGGTGGAGTTAATTTGATGGTTTTAGGGTGGTTAGGCCACATTTAGTGCAAGGGTCCAAGTGAGTGAAAATAACCAAAATTTAGGTTTGCGCTAGGCTATCCTTGTTAATTGGCCTAAATAAATGTTTCATTTGGTGTATATGATCATAAGAAACAGCTTTGGTGAAGGACAAAAGTGGTTTTGAGTTCAATTGGATGGT
The DNA here is from genome assembly GCA_002079205.1 of Phalaenopsis hybrid cultivar. Lineage (NCBI taxonomy): Eukaryota > Viridiplantae > Streptophyta > Magnoliopsida > Asparagales > Orchidaceae > Phalaenopsis > Phalaenopsis hybrid cultivar. The sequence goes on along the minus strand of JXCR01064161.1, from coordinate 164,373 downwards.
CAATTTGGAGGAATTTTGAAATTTGATCAATTTGAGCATATTGGGCTAGGTTTGGGTCTAGGTTGGGCTAGCCTTGGGTCAGGTCCAAATTGATTGTTGTAAATGGTCAATAGGGATCTCATGAAGAGTTTTTAACATAAATTGGGTGCAAATTTTGAANGTCAGGTCCAAATTGATTGTTGTAAATGGTCAATAGGGATCTCATGAAGAGTTTTCAACATAAATTGGGTGCAAATTTTGGGGTTAAGGTATTCAATTTGATGAGATTAGGTCATGTGGCCAAAATTGGGGCTTTGATCTAAATCAAAATTTGTCTCAAATGATGGATCAACTAGGCTTGGATTTGGTCTAGATTGGTCATATCAAGAGTGAATTTTAGTTTAGAATTGAAATTGGGGGAAATTGAGGCCAGTTTGATAGACATTTGAGGTAGATTTGGGGAAAAATGGGTGTTTAAAAGGAAGTTTGGGGGCTTTGGTCAAAGATGGTCATATTGGCCAAATTGGGTCATGTGGTAATTGAGGAAAATGAAATTGGGAATATTTGAGAGGTTTTGGGATATTTTGGAATTTTTTGGAATTTTGGACTAAGGAGGGTTATTTTGGTATGTTGGTAAANTAGGCTTGGATTTGGTCTAGATTGGTCATATCAAGGGTGAATTTGAGTTTAGAATTGAAATTGGGGGAAATTTGAGGTAGATTTGGGAAAAAATGGGTCTTTAAAAGGAAGTTTGGGGGCTTTGGTCAAAGATGGTCATATTGGCCAAATTGGGTCATGTGGTAGTTGAGGAAAATGAAATTAGGAATATTTGAGAGGTTTTGGGATATTTTGGAATTTTTTGGAATTTTGGGCTAAGGAGGGTTATTTTGGTATGTTGGTAATTTTTGGTGATTTTAGGTAATTTGGGTGTTTTCAAGGTGTTTGAAATGATTTTTGAACCAACTTGAGTATTTTGGATAAATTTGGGAATTTTGGCCAAGTTTGGGGTCCCAAGGGTATCTAGGTAATTTGGGGGAGTTTTGGGGCAAAATGCTAAGTTGGGTATCTTGGTAGAGTTGGAGTGACAACCACCATCAATAAGCCATGGACCAATGGAAATCCCATTTTGGGTCCTCGATGTATTGGTCTTAGCTAAACCCTAGCCTAGGGCCAGCGGGTTTAGGGGACCACCTACATGAGTATCCCAAGAGTATCAAGGGACCAAACCCTAGAAGTTTAGGTTTAGGGTTGTGAATGATTGTGAGTGAGAGTGAGTGCAAGTATGTACCTTAAGCCCTAGACCAACAGCCAGGGTCAACCCTAAGGTCCAGTAGTCCTAAGGGGACTCTCCTTGAGCTCCTCCATAATGACCTCACCTACTAAGTGTTAGAGGTTATGACCAATATGTCGAACTTCAAGTTGAGTAAAGAAGAGTATAGAATTTATAATGATGAGGGTTCCTTGTCTAGTTTTCTTNGTTGGAGTGACAACCACCATCAATAAGCCATGGACCAATGGAAATCCCATTTTGGGTCCTCGATGTATTGGTTTTAGCTAAACTCTAGCCTAGGGCCAGTGGGTTTAGGGGACCACCTACATGAGTATCCCAAGAGTATCAAGGGACCAAAGCCTAGAAGTTTAGGTTTAGGGTTGTGAATGATTGTGAGTGAGAGTGAGTGCAAGTATGTACCTTAAGCCCTAGACCAACAGCCAGGGTCAACCCTAAGGTCCAGTAGTCCTAAGGGGACTCTCCTTGAGCTCCCCCATAATGACCTCACCTACTAAGTGCTAGAGGTTATGACCAATATGTCGAACTTCAAGTTGAGTAAAGAGGAGTATAGAATTTCTAATGATGAGGGTTCCTTGTCTAGTTTTCTAAGAATAGTCAATAGGAAAGTTCTATGGCTAGACCTTGGGATACTAAAGAACAAAAACTAAACCTCAACCAAAAGTGAGGTCAACAAATGGACCCCCAATAGATGTGGTGTGTTGGCCAAGCACACCGCGCGTATTGGCATTGACCAACGAGATCAACAAAAACTAATACAAACTCCTAAGTCAACAAACCCGGAACTATGTGTAGAGTTGTGTGTATAATTTGTTTCTACAAGTGAATTAGCAGGTGATCGTCTGATTGAAATCAAGGATTAGGGACTCTTGCTGGGGATCAGAGAGTGAATTTTGAGTTATGAAATTTCAGTTATTTATAGTGGATGGGAATCAGTATGTAAATGTTGAAGCCGAGGTGAGAATTGAAATTTGGGTATCAATATCAAAATAAGAATCAGATTCCATAATCCATTTAAGGTGGTCTTAAAACTGATTTCAAAAGATGAGAATAGGATGCCTTGAATTAATCGAAGGGCTTATTCCCTCAACCTTAAGAATATCATTGAATTTGAGTCGAAAGATTGCGATAGGAGGGGTTCTTAAAGCAACGCGGAATCGAATATAAAATCCTCAACCTCTAGTATATCGTAGGATTTGATTTGGAAGATTGCAATAGGAGGAGCTCCTAAAGCAACACGATATCGGATGTGAAATCCTCAACCTCTAGATTTAATTTAAAAGATTGCAATAGGAGGAGCTCCTAAAGCAATGCGGCATCGGATATGAAATCTTCAACCTCTAGAATTTGATTTGAAAGATTGCAATAGGATGAGAACCTAAAGCAGCACGGTATCGGATGTGAAATCCTCAACATCTAGATTTGATTTAAAAGATTGCAATAGGATGAGCTCCTAAAGCAAAGCAATATCTGATGTAAAATCTTCAACCTCTAGATTTGATTTGGAAGATTGTAATAGGATGAGAACCTAAAGCAACACGGTATCAGATGTGAAATCCTCAACCTCTAGATTTGATTTAAGAGATTGTAATAGGAGGAGCTCCTAAAACAACGTAGTATTGGATATGAAATTTTCAACCTCTAGAATTTGATTGGAAAGATTGCAATAGGATGAGAACATAAAGCATCACGGTATCGGATGTGAAATCCTCAACCTCTAGATTTGATTTAAAAGATTGTAATAGGATGAGCTCCTAAATCAATGCAGTATCGAATGTAAAATCTTCAACCTCTAGATTTGATTTGAAAGATTACAAAATGATGAGAACCTAAAGCAACGCAAAATTGGGTGTAGAATCCTCAACCTCTAGAATTTGATTTAAAAGATTGAAATAGGATGAGCTTCTAAAACAACATGGTATCAGACGTAAAATCTGCAACCTCTATATTTGATTTGAAAGATTGCAATAGGATGAGAACCAAAAGCAATGCAGAATCGGATGTAGAATCCTCAACCTCTATATTTGATTTAAAAGATTGGAATAGAATGAGCTCCTAAAGCAATGCTGTATCAGATGTAAAATCTTCAACCTCTAGATTTAATTTAAAAGATTGCGATAGGAGGAGCTCTTAAAGCAACACAGAATCGGATGTAGAATCTTCAACCTCTAGAATTTGATTTGAAAGATTATGATAGGAGGAGCTCCTAAAGCAACACGGAATCGGATGTAGAATCCTCAACCTCTAGAATTTGATTTGAAAGATTGCGATATGAGGAGAACCTAAAGCAACATGGAATCAGATACAAAATCCTCAACCTCTAGAATTTGATTTGGAAGATTGCAATTGGAGGGGCTCCTAAAGCAACGCAGAATCGGATGTATAATCCTCAACCTCTAAATTTGATTTGAAAGATTGCGATAGGATGAAAACCTAAAGCAACGCGGAATCGGATGTAGAATTCAACTTCTAGAATATTGTGTGAATCACTAAGCAATGCTGATCAGATGTGAAATTATCATCCTCTAAAATATAGTGCTTCGAATTCGTGGGAAACTAGTAGAATTTGCAAAGATTGAAATTGGTGAGGAAAAAATGTGAAACTTTGTGAGATTTTGTGCAGAATGTGAAATTCCGCGGGGATATGAAGAAAACTGGTTCAGACCAAGGTAGTTGCACTACGCAATCAAAGAGTAAGAAACCTTGAACTCATGAAATTTATCATTTTATTTTCTTTTTGTTAGGATTTGGACCCAGTTTCAAACAAGCACGACGTCTGAACTTCTAAAAATGAGTCTTTGTCTCTGAAACATTGCAAGACACAGTACTTCTTGAAGTATCGTTCACTGACAAATGACAAGTGTAGAAAATAGCCCATCTTTAAGGTATCATTAAAATTATATTTTTTTCAAGTACACATAACAGATGCATTAGTTTTACGGATACCACGCCTGAAGAGGCCGCAAGTTCGTAGCTCCGTTTGTAGCAGTCATCATTTGATTTGTTTCAGATTCTATAAAGGTTGTTGAAGTTGGAGTTGTATTTATTGGACACTGAAGGATATGACTTCAGGTTTGAATTTCCATTAACTGCTAATATCGTAGTCATTTCTTTAATTCTTTCTTTTTGAGCCTAAGCAGATTTCAAAATTTTAGTCATGTGATCAAAATATTTTTCGTTTTCCAAAGATATTTCTGAGTCAATTAATAACCGACCAAAAGACTCAAGATCGTTGAACTTTTTCTTGAATATAATATCAAAAGAATTTTCTTAAGAGAGCATTTTAAGTTTCATTAATCAGGGGAAACACAGACACCAATTTTTGATTATACGTCCACCTCAAGCTTCTTCTCAGGGAGATTTTTCTTTTGCTTTGATTTTTTTTTTCTTCAAACTTTGCACATAATCCCTTTTTTTTCTTTTTTTTTAAATTTTCCCATGTTTTGTTGAGAATTACTATATCTGGTAGAGCATGATTTAAAGATTTTGAATGTCTTAATTCAAACACCAATTTTTTATTATAAGCTCACCTCAAGCTTCTTCTCGGGGAATTTTCACATAACAATTTTTTTTGCTCCCTTTGTTTTTTGAGAATTACTATATCTGGTGGAACATATTTCTTTTACAGATTTTGAATGTCCAAATTCCCCTGACTAATAATCCTCAAATGTTTCTTAAGTCGAATTTTAGGATATTATAACTCGTTCGAAAGTCAGGACCCAGTCACGTGGCAGGAAATTAAAAGGCTTGTGATATCCCGAGTTAACTATTTATATTTCAACCACACTATCTTATTTTAAAATCAACTTAGGACACAGTCCGAATTCTTTAAAGTGGATGACTCAGTTCTTAGGGCATCAATTTCCTTCTCCCCTAAAGTCATAGTTTTTTTTTTCACAATGCTGGAATTTTTATCTTTGATTACTCCTTTCTCGATTGTCTTGTTGAGGAACTCTGAATGTTTTGTTAACTGTGCCTTCCAACATTGAAGAGTTCTGAAAAACAACAAATTTTTTCTTTATTTATTGTGGTGGGAGGGAAGGGATGGACAAACATTCATTCTGCTAATATCCCTTTCAACAACAAAAGTAGTACAATAGTGGTCAAAAGACATTTCATTCATTGGCAGTTACATAGAAATGGGTTGGAATAAACAGATCGACCGAAATCTTATGGATAGAACCTCTTTCAAGTTTCTTTCAAATATTCTTTCGGGATCGTTACATCCCCATTCTTGAACTTCTCCTAAAGCAAGTCTTTAAAACTGTAACACTCTTCTATGGTGTGTCCAACAAACCTATGGTACGGGCAATATCTCAGATGTCCTTTCTCGTTGGCCTCGTCGGGCTTCTTTGGCTTGGGTTACCTGAACTCAGGATTCTTGATCAGACTGTGGAACATCTTTTTTGTTGCTCATCTTTATAAGATTATATTTCATTTGATCAAGTGTTCATGATTGGAACTTGTCTTTCAAATGTCTAGTAAGGACTCTGCTGAGATGATTGCTGAATATTCTGACGAGGATGTTGGCAGGTTTGTTGACGTTTTTCGGCTTGTATTTGCAATTTTTGTTTTCCCCTGCTAACCATAGCAACTATCCCAGATTTTTTTTCAAATATCTTGGTTATCCTGGACTTCTCGGCCTTCTCATTGGAATCCATATGTTTGACTTCTTCTTATAGATTGTTAGCTTTGTTGAGTAACTTCTCGAAAGACTTGATAGTGAGTCCCTTAAGCATGAAAGTTATCGGTCAATGGATGCGTTTGAGTAAAATCTCAATTGCATGTTGTTCCTGTAGTTGAGGCTCACACTTCATGCTAAGATTTCTCCACCTCAAAATATAATCTACTAGAGTCTCATTAGGCTTTTGCTTTTCTACCAAGAGATCTCCAATAGAAACATGATGCCGCACTCCGACAAATCTTTTTACAAATAGAAATTCTAACTCGTTGAATGTCTTCACCGATCCGTTGAGCAACTTGACATCCAATCAAACACTATTCCTGACAGACTACTAACAAACTGACGGAAATCAAGGCTTCATTACCTCTGGTATTTCCACAACTAGCTCGGAAATGTGTCATGTGCTGTCTAGGTTTCCAGTCCCATCAAATATCTTAGAGTTTGGTGACACAAAACCCTTAGGGTAGGGTACAACATCAAACTCCTTCGGGTAGGGTCTACCCTTTAATATTAATGAACCACCCTTAGATTGGGTTAAGGCCTCCCAAACTTGTTCAACCATTTGTTTAAATTCATTTTCTCGTATGACGCTTTGGACAGAGTATTTCTTAGGTTGTTCTTCAGAGGTGAATTCTTTTCTTTCATTTGCAACATGAATGGTTTCTGGTTGGTTCATTTCTGGAAGTGTCATCTGCAGTGATTGTGACTGTCTTTGCATTGCAATCACGATGGTCATCAATTCTTTGATTTTCTTTTTGAGATGATTGATTTTTTCGTTCCTTTATTGAGTGGCCCCTTCCCTCTCATCCGCGGCGTTCTCCACACTAGAAGATGGAACGTCGCGCGCAGAAAACTCGGTTTGGGTCTCGACGCCATTGATTTCTGTTAATCTTTTGTTCATGTAATCTGGCACATCATAATTTTCATCATTCATATCTTTTCTTTGTTCTTCTGATAATTGTGAAATATAGGCTCAGAGTCTCTCCAACTTTGCGTTAATCGAGTTTCCTTTCATTACTTTTAGGTCAATTGGGGATTTTTGAAGAGTTTCATTTCTCTTATTGAGCACCAATGTGGTTGTGTAGAAGTTAATTGAATCAATTAAAATCATATTTACGGAACCTTTTCCAAGTTTTTTCAAGTACTCTTTCGGGATCATTACATTTTGACTTTTAAAATTCTCCTCAAGCCAATTCTTGAAGATAAAGTAGTTTTCTATGGTGTGGTCGAGTAACTGGTGGTATGGAAAATATTGAGGATGATCTTTCATATTGGCTTCCTCTGGCTTTTTCAGTTTTGGTAGACTAAATCCTTGTTTCTTTAGCAAGTCATGGAACATCTTTGACAAGGCTTCCTCTTTGAATGAATACACCACTTTCTGTCATTCTGCCAAGGTTATCCTCTTATTCTCTGCTCGGTATGATCTTCCCTGAGGTGGTTGTTGGCTAGAATGGCCATATTGTGCCTGTTATTGGCGGGATTGCCGAGGTTGTTCGGCTTTCAAAATTTTCTAGTTGCAACTCCTTTCCTATGCCTTTATCAGTTGTGCAGGATTCGAATTGGACCCAATCTTGAATCCATAAAGTAGTGGGGCATAAGCGTCAACTGACTCTTCCTCATGTAGAATTTCTTTTCTTTTACTCGGCAAAATAGTTGGCACGGTGACAGTGTATCCGGTAGTAGGAGTAAAAATAGTTCTCAGAGAAATCTCAACGCTTCTAATGATAGACTCTTTAACACTAGTAGGGCTCTTTTCAATCAACACCTTTGAAGGGGGGAATTCCTTGGTATACTTCAAGTTGAACTCTATAATAGGCTCCACGGACTTTTTTATTTCAAAGTTCATCAATGTGACGGCCACCTTCCCGAACTTCACTCCAATATCATCGAGCCCTTGTCCAAACTTAATAACTGCTAGGTCAGGTAGTTCATCCCTATTGACAGCGAACTCCATTCCGAATGCGAATGAAAAGATCAACTTTGGCGAAGACATTCTCCCTCTCATTTGAAGAATTCCAAAATTCAGTGACGTCCCGTGCCTTCCAGTTTCGACACAAGTACTCAAATTANCACCATTAGAGAGGAAAGAGTTAGTCCAATGTTCAAGTTGTGCTTTGATCTGATCAATGACATCCTGGAATTGTGTTGTCTGGTTCTGCCTTTGAGTAGATGTATTCCAAGGTATTTAATGGGGAGGTTGGTATAGCAAAATCCAGTGTATTTAGAAATCCAGTGCTTGAGCTGAGGTGTGAGTTTTTATTAATAATAAATTGACATTTTTGTTTGTTGAGTGCCATACCTGAAGTATGTTGAAAGTGGAGAAGAGATTTATATGCCCTCTTGACAGAATTCTTGGAAGCATTTGAGAAAATAATTATGTCATCAGCATAAGCTAAATGGCTTATAAGGATATTAGATATGTGATGGAAAGCCAAATGGGGTGAATTAGTAACCAACCTATTCAATTGTTTTGAAAGGTAGTTCAGAGCAAGTATAAAAATAGTTGGAGATAAGGGGTCTCCCTGCTTGATCCACCTGGTATCATTGAAGAAGCCATGACACTTGCCATTGATCAGAATTGAATGTGCATTGCATTTAAGCCATCTGTGTATCAAATTTATAAATCCTTCATTGAAGCCTCTAGCAGAAAGAGTATCAAGGATGAATTCTAAGTTAATGGTATCATAGGCTTTGCATATGTCCAATTTGAAATGACATTTCCTCCTCTACATATTCTGTCAAGATCTAACAGGAGTTCCTGGGCAAGTAGGATGTTGTCAGTAATGTTCCTCCCTTTAATAAAAGCCACTTGGTTGTCACTAATGAGATGATGAAGATGGGGTTGCAGCCTAAACACAATGATTTTGCTGATTATTTTGGAGATCACATTGGTTAGGCTGATTGGCCTATAATCCTCCCAAGTTTTCCTATTTTGGTTCTTTGGTATCAGAGTGATGGTGGAGGCACTAAAATCTTTAGGGGGGTCCATACCAAGAAAGAAATTTTGGACAGCAAGCATAATGTCTTGTTTAGTCCTATCCCATGTGGCTTTATAGAAAGTGGATGTAAAGCCATCAGGCCCAGCAGTTTTGATACCATCAATGGAATCTAAGTATTGTTTTACCTCATCTTCCAAAGGGGTACTAGTAAGATTTAAATTTTGAACATTTTGCTGACAGTTAGTGAACATCTCAGTTTCAATTGGGCTTCTAAAATCGAGCTCATTGGTGAACAACTTTTGGAAATGTTGGACTGCACCATAAGCTATATCTTCTACATTGGTTAACTTTTTGTCATTGATATTGGTTATGTTTAAGATCATATTACACTTCCTTATATGATCGATACAAGCATGATAGTATCTAGTATTTCTATCATCATCAGTGAATTTAGTGATAGCAGCTTTTTGTTTTAAGAAACATTCATGGTAGCTGATTTGTGCAAGGAGTCTCTCATTGGCTTGGTGAACCTCATATTCAGAGTTCATCCCCATTTGTAAACCTTCCTCCAAACTATGAATTTCTTTTTGGATGTCCTTCAGTTGTTCATTGACATTACCAAATCTTTCCCAATTCCATTTTTTTAGATGAGAGGCTAAGTTCTTTTATTTTAACCATAATCTGATCTAGGGGTCTGCATTCAGTTTGGAATTCCAATTGTTTTCCACTTCCTTAATGAAAACAGGATGTAGAGTCCACATATCCTGAAATCTGAAAGGTGTGTGAGTTGGCCTAGCAGTGTTCTGTATGGAGCAATGGATAGGTCTGTGATCAGATCCAACCATTGCAAGGTGAGTGATAGTAGTGAATGGGAAGCTTTGAAACCATAAGGAGTTGCCTAGCAATCTATCCAATCTTTCCCACAAAGTGCCTTTTCTCTAAGTGAACTTTGTACCTTGAAAGCCTAGATCAAATATACCAGCATCACTAATGAAATTGTTGAATTTGGCTATTGGAGAGAGTAAAGGGGCTTTACCCCCTCTTTTTTCAGTTGGAGAAGTGATACAATTGAAGTCACCCCCCAAAATCTTGAAAGAGTCAATATTGTGACCCAAAGTCATCATCTCATGCCACATTTCTTGTTGGTATCTAGGAACGCTATTAGCATAGATGAATGATGCAAATCCCACCTGTGCTTCAATAGCAAACTGAATGTGAAGAAACTGATGATGGTTAATAAGTAAACTGCACTGAATTTCAGGTCTGACAAAAAGCCAGATTTTATTAGTGGAATTAGCATAAAAAGTAAACTTGGAAAACTTGTTGATGATGTTTTAAGGATATTTGGTGACAATAGGTTCAAGAATTGCAAAGCACCAAATCTTGTGTAGTCTGATGAGATGTCTTAATCTCAAAAGAGAGGAGGGGTGAGCCACTCCTCTAATGTTCCAACACAAAATATTAATCATGGGATCCTTAGCATGCCAAAGAGGAATACTAATCACTGATAGGTGAGAATTGAATGGAAGGTTCAGACCTTGACCTAGTTCTTTCTCTATTATATGTAGAGGTAGGGCCAGAATGAGCCTTAGCCTTTCCATCGTTCTTAGGAGAGTTTGTTCCTTGTAGAAGTTGCTGCACCTCAAAAGTCTGCTTTTTCTTTTTTCTTGGTTTTTTGAATTTGCCAATCCTCTTCCAAAGCCTGTTGCAAATCAATGACATCAGCCTCAGCAATGCTAGGAGTAGCCTCATTGATCAGGGAACTTTTCATCACATTCTTTTTCCTTATTTTCTGACTTTTCCAATCTTCTCCCAAAGCCTATTGCACTTCAACAGTAGCAGCTTCAATAATTCTAGTGTCAGCCTCAGTGATCAAGGGACTTTTCAGAGCACATTTCCCTTTTCCAGTAAGTGTGAGGGAAGGAAGGGGCAATATATATATATATATATATATGGGAAAAAAAGCTACTCATGGCCTCCTACATGTTAATCTAAAAGAGAAATACCAATAAAAGTGGGGAAGGTGGAACCCGATCTAATAAGTAAATTAAACAAAAGTGAGGGTATGTTGGTTCCACTTCCACATTACAACTCCACACAAAAAGAAAAGAAAACCAAATGTTAGAGTAATCCCAAAAAATAGGTGAACCATCAGAAAAGTCCAACCAGAAGATAAAACTCGAATTAAAGCTAAAAAAAAGTAAACATCTAACTCTTGGATGTGTTGGTAGCAGCAATTCTGAAGTAAGCGACATCAAGAAGGTCACCATAAAAGCATAAAAACGAGTGGTGGAGGGGCGGAGAAGATGAAAGAGAGACTGATTTAAAGCATAGCCCAAAACTAGCAAGCCAATTTGCAGGTTTGTTCCCTTCCCTATAATTGAAAGTTAAATGAACATTGATATGAGAGCTAAGTAATTTGATCTTTTGAATCCATTGTGTATGAAGTCAGAGGGACTGCTCCTCAAGCTCCAGTAATCTAATCAGCACTGTTGAGTCCACCTCAACCCATAGTTGTAACCAATTAGCCTTAATAGCAAGGTTCATGCCGAAAAGACTACAATAAGATCAGCTTTAAGTGCTTCAACAGATAAAATTGGGGCATGAAAATATAAGAGACACTTACCAAAGTGGTTCCTATAAACCCCTCCCACACCAGCACCCAGATCAGTAAAACTACCATCGGTGTTTACTTTAACTGTAAAAGGCTCTGGAGGTCTCCAATACACTTTACAAATTAGGGGAGATGTATGTTGACCTCACTTTTGTTTGAGGTTTTGTTTTCATTTTTTAGTAGCATAAGGTCTAGCCATAGGACTTTCTTGTTGACTATTCATACAAAACTAGAAAAGGAACCCTCATCTTTAGAGACTTTGAACTCTTATGTGCCCAAATTGAAGTTCCATATGCTGGTCCTAACCTCTAGCACTTAGTAGGTGGGACCACAATAAAGGAAACTCAAAGGAAGTCTGCATAGGAATGCTTGGCCTTAAGGTTGACTCTGAGTATTGGTCTGGAGCTAGTTCACTCACTTGCTCCCACTTTCACTCGCAACCCTAAAACCGAGATTTGTTGACTTTCATTTCTTAATCTTTTGGGAAACTCATGTAGATGGTCCCTCTAGACCCACTGACCTTAGGCTAGGGTTTAGCTAAGACTAGTATATAGATGACCCAAATGGGGATTTTATTGGTCCATAGCTAATATTCGGTGGTTGACACCCCAATTCTACCAAAATATTCAACTTGGCCTTTTGCCCTCAAATCCACCTAAATTACCTAAATGTTATAAAAACCATAAATTTGACCAAAATTCCCAATTTCACCCAAAATACCCAAATTGCCCAAAACATCCCAAAAATTCTAAAATTACTAATGTACCCTCAAATTTGCCAAAATTACCAAAATACCCTTGGTTGCCCAAACTTTCCTAAAACCCTCAAAATTATTTCTAATGTCCCAAAAACCAATTTGGACCATTTAATTGAACCCAATTTGGCCAATTTGACCACTTTGACCAAAAGCTACAAATTGCCTTTAAAGACCCAATTTCTTCAACTTCACCTCACATACCAATCAATTTGGCCCCAATGATCCCCAACTTCAATTCTAATTTCAAATTCATCTTTCATATGATAAATTCAAACCAAAACTAGGACTAATTGACCCATTTTGATCTAAATTAAACTTTTCCTGGGTCACCTCTAATTAGGCCTCAAAGTCACTCTTTCTCTTATTATACCTATTTGTATGCTTAGTAAAATGTTCTAAATTTTTAACTTTATTAGCGATAAAGTGGATATGAGTCCTCATCTTCTGTAATAACTACTCTTGAGTCTCAGTTGACCCACCTTGAAATGTAGAAGCACGTAAAGCAAATGGTCTTAATGAAGATGAAACAGAGGTAGACGCAACAGACGTCTCTAATCCATGGCTCCTGGAAAATCCTCCTCTCCAACCAAAAATCGACTGCTCCAAATAAGTCTTCACATTCACTTTTGTAATGGGATTTAGAGGCAACATAACTTCCTACCAACTATCATACTTTACTCCAGCCTACTCGCATAAAGAAAGTATCAAGGAAGCAAATCCCATGCCTACAGTAGTAGCAGCAGTAGTTGAACTGCTGATAGTATAATAGATAAAAGCCCCTATGTTGATGGGCTTTCACTCCTGAATATAATAATTCAACATCACTCTCTCTCTGGTCACTTCACTAAGATGATTTGTAGGAAGCAGACGAGCAGATATAAAATAGTGTCAAGCCTTTGATGGAACACACAACTTTGACGTTAGAAAATTTACTCTCCTCTCATTTGTAATCTTTCAAAGTCCTCTTCCAACAGTCAAATAAGATATGATCTCATCCAATTCCGCTTCTGTAGGAATATAATTCACATTGAAACAAAAATTCTCTGGTGGTAAATGGTAAAACAAGTTGGTTACCTCTGGAGTAAAAGGTACCAACTTCCCTCGATATATAACTCGATCGTGCTCAGCCTCTGAGAGATTTGCATTAAACTCCCTTACAATAAAAATTATAGTGAAAACAGAAAAACAACAGAACTATTCCCACTATCGATGGACTATCAGGTCTTCCATTTCTCCAACTCGTAAAACATTGCTTCTGAATCAATTTTTGTGACTGTAGAGCGTCACTGTATAGGTCCTGAGCTTTTGAACTAACAAATTTGTTCGAATCAAATGAGCTCTTTTTTTTGCTCCTTTTCATTCTCGGTGCCATTCTACAAATTTTGATAAATTACAAACAGAACTTTAAAAATCAGGTTTAAATCACTAAACAGAACTTCCCAAAGCACTAACTAAACTTCCAAAGCAATTTCCATAGATTTTTCCTTCACTTTTCATCTGAATAGTAAATTTTTGAAATATTCCAAATGTGCTTAAAATATATGGTGAAAATCCAAAATTTTTGCATTAAAGTAAAGCTCTTACCTCAAAGAACTTGGATCTAGCAAATCTCACTTGATTCCACCAAGAAAGCTCCAAATTTCACTTGCCCTAGCCCTCCAAATCGCAAACTCAAGTCGGGGAAGATGATAGGAGGCATTAAAAATGGCATTTTCAGACCAAAAATTCACTTTTAACTTTTCGCAAACCGCTTTTCATGAATCGACGCTTAAGCACGGGTAAGTGGCACTTAGGTGCCTGCCTTTCACGTTGGCACGCACTAAAGCACGAGATGTGGCGCTTGGGCGCCAGTGAATAATTTTTAAAATTTTTAATTGTAAGTGAAATGCACTATTATCCTAAGTAAACCACTCTTAAATGGTCTCATAGCACTTAAGCGACTTATTTTTACTTCCTATAACTCCCTTCTCTCTCAAAATTCTCCATAATAATTAATTCAATTTGAGGCTATAAATAACACAAATTTTGATAAAAAAAACTAATATTAATTCACAAACAAGTACAAAACACATTTAACGCTTAGTTCTCTCTCCAAATAGTCTTCGATGAGAAAAATTTCTTAAGTACAAAATACTTACCACACATTTACAATTAAACACATAAGTGACACAAACATTAAAAATAAGACATAAACGCTAACACACTTAAAAACATGACTCCAAACACACAATTCCTAACACTTAACTTAATGTCACTCTTCATTAGAAGGAACAAATTCTTGTCTCTCAGTAGTCTCTCTAAGAATATAGAGTTGATAAAACAGTCGGTGGTGACGAGCAATAATACTATCATCTTCAATCCACTTTTGCTTTAAGGAACATAACCTTATCCGCTTCCTCTACATAACTGCTATGGCTGAATTGCATCTTAAGTTGCCACCTAATATGTTCCAGAGGAGCATGCAATTCAAGCACCTTAGTCTCTAATGCAGATCTAGTATTCTCTATCTGGTTGATCTTCTTTGATATCCCTTCAATACTAACGGCTAAGAAACCGTTATACATCTCCTATGCACTTTGACTAATGACTAATGCGAATATTGTGCCAGTTAAGTCTTGGAACACTCTTAGACCAAGTCAATGAAGAGGGTAAAGAAAACACACTCTACTACATGAGTCACCGTCTAATACTGATGTAGATATGGTATTTGCCTATTGATAAACATTGTCTAGCTTTGATTTTTACCGCCCAGAAGCTCAGACATTACATGCTTTCTCATATGGTAACAATAATTTTGAAGGTTAATCGGTTACAACATTTAATGACCCGACCAACACTCTCAGGATGTCTAGCAGGATGGTTGATGATTTTGTTGCAATTTGATATAACTTTTGTTCCCCTCCGTGCTATCAAGGGACTAATTTTAGCAGATTTTCTAGCTGCACACCCACTTTCAGCTGCGTTCCCTCTTAAAGACAAACTATCAAATAAACATGTATTACAAATGGAATTCTCGAGTGTGCAACGCTAGGAGATGTAAATTGATGGAGCTTCATCAGCTAGAAAAGACAAAGGACCAGGAATAATTATACTAGACAAAGCAAGAATTGGTTTGATCTTCATCACATCAGATAAGGGCATGCTGAGATTTTGCTATCACCTGACAGAGCCACGTACCAACAACAAAGAAGAATATGAAGCCCTAGTTACTGGGTTAGAATTTGCAATCTTGATAGGTATAACAGATATTGTCATCTATGGTGACTCACAACTCGTCAACCAACAACTCATCGGATAATACAAGATTTTTTAACCAAGATTAGAGGAATACCACTGGTACACCATGAAGCTACTAGAATGGATCCTCATTGTAACATTATGCAGGATTCCTCGAGGAGATAATACCCATGTCGATGCTATAATAAAACTTACAAAAGAATTGGTGAGACCCCCAGAGGGTTCCATTGACATTACGGTAAAAGAAAGATAGGTTTTGTCTCGAATCAACATCGAAGATCTACACAAGCTCGAAAAAGAAGAAGAAATGATGAATTTAGTTGCTGATATCAACAAAGATTGGCGTAAGCCTTTGATAGAATATTCACAGATTGGAATGTTGCCAGAGGATAAGTCACTACCGCACCACATCACAGTAAGGGCTATGTCATTTGCTTTTGTGGCTAATGTCCTCTACAGAAGATCATTCAATCAAATGTGGCTGCGATGTCTAAGAAAAGTAGAAGGACATAATATTATCAAAGAAGTACATGCCAGATTGTGTGGCGCTTACCATTCAGAGCCAAAGATGAAAATAAAGATTAAGAGACTCAGATATTATTGGTCGACAATGATGTCTGATTGCATGGATACAGCCAGAAGATGTCACAAGTGGAAAGTGCATGGGGTGGTCTTGCACCAACCTCCGAATGTGTTAAACCCAACTGTTGTTATGTGGCAATTCTAGTGTTGAGGCATAGATATAATAGGTCCGATAGACCCTCCATCCTCTAAAGGATGCAGATTTATACTTGTCGCTACAGATTACTTTTCCAAATGAGCAGACGCAGTGCCGTTATGAGAGGTTACAACACAGCATGTTCTGTAATTCTTTAAGACCAATAAAGTCTACTGTTTCAATGTTCCACACAAGGCAATTTCTGGCAATGGGACAGCCTTCAAAAGAACAAAGCTCAACAATTTTGTTAAACGACATGGGATAGATTGGATGTAATCTACGATCTACTATCCCAGGGAAAACGGAATGGCCGGTGCCTTCAACAAATGCTTGTGCATATTCTAAAGAAGTGACTAGACAGAAATAAAAGAGATTGGCATAACAGACTATTAGAAGCTTTGTGGGCTGATCGGACGACGTTCAGGACTCCCACTTAATGTACACCTCACGCGCTTATGTACGGGTCTGATGTTGTACTACTGCTAGAAGTTCAGACACCGTCTCTCAGAGTCATCCTCACCAACCAAATCACAACAGATAAAAGTTCAAAACTCAAACATGTGGAATTAGAAAGTCTTAAGGGAAAATGACTAGAAGCACAACAATATTTGGAGCTTTACCAAACAAGAACGGTACAAGCTCATGACAAGTTCGTCTGCCCAAGGACATTCAAAGTTGGTGATCTCGTTCACGTGCTCAAAAGGCCTATTCTTTCATGTCGCAAGTTAGGTGGAAAATTTGAGCCAACTTGGGAGGGACCATTTTTGTAGAAAAGGTCTATGCAAAAGGATCCTACCAGCTCGTGGATTTTCAAGGCAAGATACTTCTGTTGTCAATCAACGAATGATACTTGAAGACATACTATGCAACTTGACATTGCTTGAATTAAAATTTTGAATTTTTGATTATTCTGGGGTTATTTAATTGGCCAAACTTCTGTGACCTGGTTCAAAACTTTTTGTTATAAAATTAACCTCAATAAAATGAAAATTTTTGAATTTACATGCTTCGACTTTCTCATTTTTTTAAAGGTTGATATTTTACTATATTAAATAATATATAAATATAGATAAATGATCTTCTCACGAATGTAAACTAAAATTTTGTTTAACAAACACTTTATTTTATTCTTGTTCGTGATAAATTTCAGCACACTGATGTTTTTCATGTCATCTGCAAAAAAAATATCAGGACAAAAGTTGATTTTTGCATTCAAGGATGGTTGGAATCTCACACTTAATAATGAATGGGCACCATAGGGTGGCATCATAGACTTCAACATGGACTTCGGTCAAGTCGACGTAGAAAATGAGGGTCCTCTGATGGATGTGGTCAGTCGTCGAGAAAAAGAGGGGTTATCATCGCTGTTAAAGATCAATACCAAGGAGGATTCCTCACTGAAGCAGAAGAAAGTGATAATGCAGTAAGATCCAATGAAGGGGACTAGTTGTCTACCATCTATGATAACTGCATTGACCGGAGGTCTAGTCATATCTAATGACGAGAAAATGCCAGATGCATTATTACTAATGACTCAACACAGAAATGCTAATCGTCAAAAACACAGAGCATTCCTATGTGAGGAAAGATGACACTAGAAGGAGTTAGAAAACTTGTTTACACCAATTCTTGAGTGGAAGATCTATGATCCATGCATGAGAGAGACTTCTCCAGCTTGCCTGCAATAGAGGATGAGTTTGGGTTCATCTTTGTGTGGGTTGCCCAACGTGCAACACCGAGATCCCACATGGATACTAGCTACAAGGGCGTTAGTTGAATACCTAAATTGTAACATCCTCCACCTAGAGCGTCACCATACTCTGGAGGATATACGTCCACTGATAGCGGATTTTAGATGATCAATCACTCAATGGGAAATTATATATTCCGTTGGATACAAAGACAACACAAGCATGAATTCTTACTGATAATGAAATGAGGGAGTGCCCTCGACAACCGCCGATCGTTTCCATGGTATAATTAGACAAAATGAGTAAAGTAAAGAAAAGGAAATTTAAATTTCATGAAGAAGTTAAAGGAAGATTTGTGAACATACTAGAAGGTCTGGAGCTGTATACCAGAGTCTTCTTTGAAAGTGAAGAAAAGAGCATTCTTGACTGCATATTCGACCTAGGAGACAGGGGTCAAGCTGGTCTTCTGATTGAAAGGACCTATTTTGAACCACAAAAATGGATGCGTGGAAACGGAAGAATCACCATCCAATGTGGTTGCTGCTATAATTTTACTAAAGATAGACAAGAAAATCTTCCGGGAATTTTAAGATGAGGTGGATCTGTTACCTCCTATAATAAAGTGGATGATCAAGAGGATGGTTGGGTGGAGCATACTTCCAGCTGATTGCATTCCCAAAAGCTGTATCATCAATATCTACGATCAAGGCAATTGCATTCACCCACATATATTCCATCATGATTTTGTGAGACCATTTTGCACGGTCTCTTTCATGAGCAAAAGCAATATTTTGTTCGGCAAAGAAATAGAAGTCATTGGCCCTGGGATTCTAAAGGATCTGTGGAGATTCCACTACCAGTGGGTTCAGTATTGATTCTCAAGGGAAATGGAGCTGACCTGGCCAAGCACTGCATTCCAATGGTATGACACCGCTGGGTGTTTGTACCATTCAAAACAATTGATAGCAACAAGAAGCAGTATGGATTTTGTCTAGATCTGGAGTTAGAAAACTACAACCTTACAAGCAATGAGAGGGTTGCACCTCTAAGTACACGTAAAAGGAACACTTATCCTGGAGTGTGGCTTAGTAGGTTAGCTCGATCAGCAACTCACCCCGTCGAAGATGGACAGTCAGTGGATACTTTTATGTATTTTGTTTTCACGTAGTAGATATGATGATATATGTATCAGATATGTTTAGCTTATGATATATAGGCAACATGAGATGTTTTAGATATACATTTGATGCATTCAACATATTATATAGTTTGATGCTTTGACCTATTCTAAATCTATACAATATCGATCCCACCAGCACTGTTTAAATTTGAAATGATAAATTAACTAGGAAATTCACAGAAGTAAAACGAAATTACTGTCACTAATTTTGAATGTTTAAGATACTGTGAAAGCTAAATTATTAACTACTAGCAAAATTTAAATTTATGGTTTAAAATTAATAACTACTAAACTATATTTATGTGTTGAAGTTTTCTAACATGAAAAAACATCTTTCTCATTACAATGTGTTTTTTGTGAAATGAGATAAGATAAATGGTTTCAATTTGTATTGTACCAAATATGAGCAATTTTAACTCTCTACCCTCATTCAGTGTTATAGAAAATCATTAGTTAATCTTAGGTTTAGCCCTAAATTTGTGGCTAGGCTAGTGGATATTGGCTCCCACTCCAAAGCTCCCACTTCCCTTCTCCTGAAGGCTAACTCTCACGTTAGTTTTTAAACACTAAGATCGAATTGGAGATTTTTAGTCTGTCACCTAGAAATCTCCAATTCTACACCCAACAAAGTATATTTTCCTATTTATTTGCACTTAATTCCATGAACAAAATACTCCTTTATGAAATTAAATGTCATTTTCACTCTGCTGTAGAACTCATACTCTATTACCGGGATCACATGTCTCACAACATATTTTAACAACTCAATTGGCCAGATCGAAAAGTAATTAAGAGCGGAGTTAAGAAACCATCCCAATTTAGTTTAAATTTTAACATTAGCACATCTAAATTATTTCTTCATTTCTTCATATCTCAGAGTAAGGAGAAAGATAAAAAAAAAACTACTCAAACTTCATGAGAAAGATACAACAAAAAATAAATTTTATATATAAAATGAAGTTTATACAACAATAATAAACAAACAACACTTATCTAAAGCTCTTTCTCCAACTAAATCCCTTGTAGCCACTCTTAAAAAATGTAGGAAGAAGAAATCTCCCACTTCTCTTCCTCTCCAACACTTCTTAGAGAATAATACACACTTAAACTCACCACACAAACTCAAAATTATATGTAAAATAACTCACTATTGGCATGGAATGATTTAAAGTGGCAAGAAGTTAGCAAAAGGGGGTGATGGATGGCAAATAGAGGAAAATGAAGACGAAGGAGGGTGAAGGAGGGTGAAGAAGGGAAAAAGTGGAGCTCTTTTCTGATCAATTTTGGCTCTAAATAGAGCCTAGGGTCAGTTCTCTAATAGGTGCATCCAAAAACTCTTACAAAGACATCCAAATTCATCAAATATTCTATAAATAAGACGTGCACCGACACTTGTGTCGTCGGTGCCAGTGGTCCGTATTTAAAATTTGTCTTCTCTGTCAAATGGCGTTGTCGACGCTCAATCTGGTGTCATCGGTGCTGAACAAGTTTTCAATTTCTCCATTTTGACTCTAAATTTCATCCTTTTTGCTCCAAGTCCTAAAAATCGACAACTTGCAACAAAACATAAAAAAATACCTTTCATTATAGTGTGATATCACCAAAATGAGTATAAAATATGAGTCTAAAATTGCATATATTTTTTGTGTATCAAAATCTCCCAAACTTAAATGTTACTTGTCTCCAAGTAACTCCCTTACTACATAAAAGTATGACTAATGGTTAAGATTTTAATTGCTAGATTTCTATATTTTAGTCCACTACATACAATAGTATAACCTAAGAAAAATTTAAAAAAACTCCAGTTTATACTGAAGGTTTAAGAATATCTAGCAGTCAAATCTAAGATTTTTTATTATCTATTTATTTCAAGGAAAATGGTAAATTATTCATATTAAAGCCACTTATAATATTCATATGAAAAAGAACTTCATGAAACTTTACAAGTAAATATGCTAATACTTAAATATAAGTTTAGAAAATGTAGCCAAGCCTTCTACTTTAAGTTAATTCAAGTGAAGCAAATTTTTAATTAGACATCTCCTCAAGCTTTTCCTCACATCTTTTCTTTTTTTTTCTTTTCTTTTTCATGATCATTTTCAATCCTTTTTCTTTTCTTTTCTTTTCTATCTTTTTTTTTTATGTGAGGATTACTGTATCTGGAAAGTATTTAATGATTTTGAACTTCACTGTCCTCTTCCTAAAGTTAAAAACATTTCACATTCCTTCGCATTATAAATTTATACTAACTTTAAAGATTTTTCATAATTTTTTAATTATTTCTTCTTACATGAATCTTTATAATTTTCAATATTTGAAAAAATATAAATTCCCTTGCTTAAAATAGAAAAACATACTCTTATTCTTTCATACCAAATATCTTAATCGCTAAAATTAACTTTTATTCCTTAAATAATTTTATTTAAGTTTACTATGTGTTTAGATACATAAATATAGTTATCTAAGGTTATCTTCTAATACCAAAGGTCATGTTAAAATTTTTTAAATTATTTGAAAATCTAGCTAATTGAGGAAAAGTAAAATTAACTTTTATTTCTTTAAAAAGGAATTTTCTTTCCCCCCAAACATAGATTTTTAAAAGATTTTGCATGAAAAATAGAAAAATAAAGGGTGAAAGAAAACATTTAATAGATAAAGAAAAGACATACTTGTTGAAGGTTATGATTTGTAACTTAAGTCTGAAATGTTGCAAGAGCTAATATGAAAAGCTATAGGACGTATAACATTAAATAACACATAATACATATAAAATTTTGCTTAGAAAGTGTTAACTACAAATACATCCAACAAAGTACTAAAAACTAATAACAGTACTCAAATGGTTTCCAATGTAAAAACAGTCTCACAAATCTATAGTTCACAATTCAACATAACATTTAAAATAAAGTGTTACACATCTAAAAACAAATAGTCTCAAAAATAAAAATCAACCAAACATAAACTAAATAAAAATCTAACTAAAGAATCACCAATCATCGTCGTCTTCTTTTTCTTCTTCCACATCTAAATGTTGCTGCTGATATGGAGTAAAAACAGGGTGAGTTGGAAACTGAACTGTGTGATCACCCCTCATTTATCGAGCCATTGCATCATCATAAGCAACATCATATTCAAAATTCATTCTTATCAAATCATCATTGCGAGAATTTCTGGCTTTCATAATTTCCATTCTACTATCCATTCTTATGATATCTCCCGGTTGGATCATCATCTGCTCCATAAGTTCCTGAATAGTAAGGGTACTAGAAGTACTTGAAGTAGAAGGAATATCCCTGGTCCTACTTCCAGATCTCCATCCAACATGAGATTCATAAGTGTTTATATTGGCAGGCTCAATAGGTTTTAGAGGTCCAATCGTCTCCTCATCTGCTCTATAATCAACCCTTACCTGTTCACATAGTGTGAAGATCATGGCAGGGTGTGCTAAACCTCCAGAGTCTCTCCAAAAGCAAGAGATCGAGTGTTCCAATAAATAATAGAGCCTACATCTATCCTTTTCATCTGCTAGATACAGAAGTTCAAGATGACTCAATTCTTTTTGACCTCACTATGATGATTTGTAGGTATCATTCTTCCAGAAATAAAGTAGTGCCAGATCTTAGATACTACATTTAACATAGAAAGAGGAAAGTTTACCTTAACACCATTCTTTACCTTCCAGGTTATTCTTCCATTAGTAAGAAAATAAATAACTTCATCCAAGGCCTCATTTATAGTAGAAAATGATTTTTATTGTCAGCTATACACATCTTCTAATTGATAAAATTCATTAATCTTCCTTGGAGTAAAATCCACCATTTTCCCAAGAACAAACACATAGACTTCAGAAGTCTCCTTAAACTTGGAATAGAATTCAATCACTACCCCAATAATCACCTCAATAGTAAAGTAGCAAAAATTCTCCCACTGTCGAGCATTGATTATTCTTTCAACTTCTCTCCTCAGATTTTTGAATACTCGATTCGAAATCACTTTTTTAGTTGTAAGTAGAATATTGAAGCAAATGTTGGCCTTGTAATAGACAAACTTCTGATCATCAAAATCTACCTTTATCTTTCCTCTGCTCATTCTAGGTGCCATGATAAATCTACATAAATTTGATAAAATCCAAATAAATTCCAAAGAATTCTGAAAATCACAATATGGAACGTTTTAAACTTAAATCTACTAAGTAACAGTTCATCACAAAGGATTTTCTCAAAATCTTCCAACAAAAACTCAAAATTTTGGATCTCAGCAATGTAAGATAAATCCTTCGTGAAAATAAAAAATTTTGAGTTTAATGTGTAGCTCTTACCAAGAGAAGATGAAATCCAAACTCTGTTTGCCCTAAAATTGCCTCAAAACAGAGCAATAGCAAGCCATAGGTGCAAAAACCTGAGGTTGAAGGTGACTCAAAGAGTAAAAATGACATTTTACTATGCAAATCACAAATTTTAACGGTGTTTGGATCGGTTTGGGTTGAAGGGGCTGTCGGCGCCCATGTCAGCACCGTCGGTGCTAGTGGCTGAAAATTCATATTTTGATTTTTATTTTAATTTTAATTTTTTTTCAATTTACTCCAAAGTCTATTTAGTCTTTTTTAACCTAATTTTCATCTAAAAATAGTTCTCAAACAATCATTTTCACAAACAACACGAAACTAACTTTTATATATGAAAATACACCTTTTATAAATACATTTTCCTAATCACACTTCCACATCCTTATAGTAAACTATATATAATTTCACATCGAAATCAAGCCTCAACACTAGATCACAGACACAAAACTATACACAATCAAAGTCAATATAGTTAGAAGCAAAATAAAGTAAATAAAATCCACACAATTACATTAAAAACATAAGTATTTTAAAATAGTACACAATCAAACTTTTCAATTATTCCGCCTCATCTTCAAAACTTTCTCTCCTCTAATATCTCCCATAGAATGGTAATGGACATACAAGTTGAAGAAGGGTCGGTATGAGAATTGACCAATCAAATTTTCATTATCAATCCATTTTTTTTGAACATCTACACCAATCCTGCTTCAATTATTCCAGTGTGATGAAAGCTCTCCTTCATCATCCAATCTAGGTGATAAAAAAGGTAGTTAAGATTTCTTATTGCATTCATAATACTCTAAAGTTCTCTTTCAATTTTCTTCATTTTCTTCTCCAATGTCATTGAACTTCCAACTATTGGTGGCATCAATGGTGTTAAAGCGTGTGATGATTGATTCAAAATAACATCTAATGCTTCATTTCAATTTCCTATATAATTGTCATCAGTAGGAATCATGGGCCTCAAGGTAATAAAACTTTATCCCAACTTTCATATGGAATTTGAGATTGATTGCAAAGTTGAAAAATCATGGAAGGATGCCCCGGTCCATATATTGGCCCATTCATAATAATATCCATAACAAATTTGAAAATAATTGACCCCACATCAATGGGATTTTCCATGTGAATGCAATACTTTAAAATGACACTTTCTCTTGTAACTCTACTAAACTTCATGGTAGGGAGTAATTTTGCAGATATGAAGAAAATCTATTTTTTAGATATTAGATTAAGCAGTGAAGCAGAGAAACTAATGTATCCCTCATCTCTGATTTCCCAATTATCATTTTCATCCGTCAAAAAATTTTATATATCTTCCATCATATCTCTCGTTGGGATAAAATTTGCATAATGACATATTGGAAAATGTTCTATCATATTTAAATCATTAATTCTAGCGTGATTAAATGGTATAGCCTTACCTCAAACGAAGACGACTCCTTGGGTAATTCTATGTAAGTTAGCATAGAATTCCTTTACGACTGGCACTACAACTACAACGATAGTGTAGGTAGAACTTCCCAATTTCTTTGCACAATGATTTTCTCAATCTGTGAACTTTGATTACTCAATCCATGGTTGACAAAGCCTCTTTCCTTGATAAGTCTCTTCTTCGTGATGACTTTGTCGTATAATCTCTGTGCGTCAAAATAAATAAACTTTCTTCATATTAAAAACTCCATATATTGAAGTATTTCTGGAATTCAAAATTAGGAAGTTTTTTGGACATCCAAGGCTGTTTTTAGGACTTTAAAAACACCTCTAGATGGTTATTGAGGAGCAAAATCCCACTAAAGTCTATCAAATTTGCTCTACATGTGCAAAACTGCTCGGAATGCCATCAGCGCTCCTGATGGCGCTGTCGGTGCCATGGTTCATTAGGTGGGTGTCGTCGGTGCCCATTCTGGTGTCATTGGTGCCAGGGCCAAATTCACATCTTTTACTTTTTTGTTCAGTTTGTTTCTAAAATTTCCTCCAATACCAATATTTGACTTAATTTATGATAGATAAAATTGTGTAGGACTCAAAAATACTATTATTTCTTAAGATATAAATACACTCATTAACAAAATAGTAATATATATAGATATATAAGCAAGAGGAGCAGTCTTTGCATCATGTGTTTTTTAAATGTTTGGTGGTTCAACAAGTTTGAAGGAACATTTTGAGTAAGCTAAAGATATCTACATTACAGCTGTCTTGGGAGACTTTTTTCTAGTGTTAGAGGGATTGGCTGGATTGCCATGTTTTTGTGGTGTCTTGCATTGTTTCTTGGTTTCAGGAATGGTATCAAATTTGAGGAGGCTAAGCTTGAGGTGAATGGGATTGCTTATAACTGCCTTTTCTATATGCAGAAACTTTCCAAGTACAGGAAGTTCCCTGATATCTTAATTTATCCTGCTATGTGTTCACCTAATCTATCTAAGTTTTCCTTGGTCTATTGGTAGCCTCCACTATGGAGTGGGTAAAAGTTAATACTGATGGAAATTACCTTGCCTCTCATGCTGGTATTTTGGAAATTTTCAGAGACAGCTATGGTGCATGTCTTTTTTTTCATTCTCCAGTTATGGCTAACGACCCCTTGGAAGCAGAAGCACAAGCAATTTTCTGGGCCATATCCATTGTAAGGAAGTTGGGTATAAGGAAGCTTTGGATCTAATCTGACTCCCTTCTCCATATAAATATTCTGAAGGGACTCTTAAGCAGTCCTCAAAACTTTTTTTATTGGTCTACTAGCATCTACAAT
Source organism: Phalaenopsis hybrid cultivar (assembly GCA_002079205.1). NCBI lineage: Eukaryota > Viridiplantae > Streptophyta > Magnoliopsida > Asparagales > Orchidaceae > Phalaenopsis > Phalaenopsis hybrid cultivar. The sequence goes on along the minus strand of JXCR01064161.1, from coordinate 138,189 downwards.
ATAGGAATAAGGTTGAGTATTAGATTTTTACATTTTCCCAGAGAGAGGAATAGATCCGTAATTTGGTTGGCAAGCATGGGACTACATTCTGAACAAGCTATTACTAGCAATAGGGTGTGTCATGATCTAGGCTTTCTTTTGAGAGGGTATAGTTTATCTCTCCCTTTTGTTGGATCTTCTCCTAACTAGTTGGTCTTTGTGTGGGATCCCCTTTTGTTTAGGATACCCATAAGTTTTTCTAGTTTTTCTTGTAGTTTTTTAGTTCTTTTGTTAATTAAATTTGGATTTGTCCTAGCTCCCTTACAAAAAAAAAAGTTCGGTTGTCTCCTACAAAGCACTTGGTTTAATGTCTTCAGCCCAACGTACCATTGTTTAGCCATGATGACTTAACATTAAGACTTCTTTAAATTTTGGTATGTGTCCATAATAATGTTTCAATTGATTCTCATTAAATTTAAATATTTTTTCCAATTTTAGGATCTTTAAAAACAATAGTTTTGTATTGATAGACTTAAATTACTTTAAATGGTCATAACCATCTGCATTTCAGTTTTCCTGTAAATAATCTCAATCTTGTATTATACAATAAAACTCTTGTCCAAGTTCAAAGTTCTTGTTAATATTCTTCCAATCATGTCATTTTTTTTGTTTTCTCTTTATAGATTTTTGCATTATCGTATGCTTCATTTCTAATCTCCTCAAGTTCATTGAGTTGCAAAAATCTTTTCTCACCAGCATCTTTTAGATTAAAAATAAATTCCTTAATTGCCCAATATCTTTTATGCTCCAATTCTACTAGTAAGTGGCATGTTTTTTCAAAAATAATTCTATGTTGGGACATTCCTTTAGGAGACTTATAAGAAGTTATGTATGCCTATAATGCAGCATCTAATCTAGAGGAAGAATCAAATTTATAGGGATTTACAACTTTTTCTAAAATTTATTTTATTTTACAGTTTGATATTCCTACTACACTGCTGGTCTGGTATGATAATCTGTAGAGAATCTATATATAATATGATATTTTTTATTAATTTCTTGATTCTCTTATTCCTAAAATTGGATCCTCCATCTGTAATAATTACTCTCGACATTCTATACGTTGTAAGAAAATTTTATTTAAAAATTTAGAACACTTCAAGCATCTTATTTAGGTACATCAACAACTTCAATCCATTTGGACATATAATCAATAATAAGTAATATATATAAGTTTCCAAATGAAGGCATAAATGGTCCTATAAAATCTAAACCCTACACATCAAAAATTTCAACTTCCAATGTGTAATTTATAGGCATTTCATTTCTTCTAGAAATATTTCCTACTCGTTGACATCAATCACATGTTTTAATATTATCATTAACTTCTCTAAAATGAGTAGGCCAATAAAATCGAGCTTGCAAAATTTTATAAGCAGTCCCATTTGTTCCAAAATGTCCTCTAATAACAGAATCAAGACATCTTTCAATGATTTGTTGAGTTTCTTCGTAGACATTGTTTATGTAAATATGAGTCATACCAAAAATAGAATTTTGAATCATATATAAATTTCTTTAATTGTTGATTCTTAAAATCTGGTCGTAGAATATCACTTATAATATAATTTACTATATCAACATACCAATGTGTATTTATTTCATCAACATAACAAAATTAGTTAATATTTCTTTTCTAGTCTAAAAAAATGATCAACTATTCGATTATCATTTCCCTTCTATCAACTATACTAAAATTGAGCTCTTGCAATAGAAGCATCCATCTATTTAATCTTTGTTTAACATCCTTTTTTTGCATCAAGTATTTTATAGCAAAATAATCTGTATGCACTATACATTTAGTTCCAATCTAGTAAGGTCTAAATTTATCGAAGGCATAGACAATAGCTAATAACTCTCTTTCAGTAGTAGTATAGTCACTCTGAGCATCATTCAGAGTTTTACTAGCATAATATATTGCTTTAAAAACTTTGTTATGTCTTTGTATTAAAATACCTCCAATAGCATAATCGTTAGCATCGCATATTATTTCAAATGATGTAGGGTGTAGTGATTAATTTTTCTTTCTATAGTTCAAATGCTTTTATGCATTCCTCATTAAAATTAAATTTCTTATCTTTTTCTAAAAGTTGGCATAATGGCTTAGTTATTTTTGAAAATTTTTTATGTAACGTCTGTAGATACCAGCATGTCCTAGAAAACTTCTTACCCCTCTGACTGTAGTCGGTGGGGGTAATTTTTTAATAACTTGAATTTTTACAGGATCTACTTCCATGTCATTTTCAAAAATTTTATGCGCAAGTACAATTCTTCCTGAAACATTAAATTTATATATTTTTTTAATTTAGTACTATGTTGATTTTTTCACATAATTCAAGAACTTTTTCTAAAATATTTAAACACAATTCAAATGAAGTCCCGAACACAGAGAAGTCATCCATAAATACTTCAATTCCATGTTCAATCAAATTACTAAATAATGACATCATACATCTTTGAAATGTTGCATGTGCATTGCATAGTCCAAAAGACATTCTACGAAAAGCAAATGTTCAATAAAGGCTTGTAAATGTTATTTTATCTTGATCCTCAAGAGCAATAGGAATTTAATGAAAACATATGTATCCATCTAAAAAGCAGTAATATTTGTTTTCAGCCAATCTATCCAACATTTGGTCTAGAAAGGGTAAAGGGAAGGGATCTTTTCTAGTGGTCAGGTTTAATTTTCTATAGTCTATACAAATTCTTCAACCAGTACTTGTCTTATTGGAATTAATTCATTTTTCTCATTTACTTCATTGGTCACTCCTCTTTTCTTTGAAACACAATGAATTGGACTTACCCAAGCAGTGTCTGAAATAGGATATATAATTCTAGCATCTAACCATTTTAAAATTTAATTTTTAACAACCTCTATCATTATTGGGATAAATCTCCTCTGAGGATAAACTTTAGTTTTGTATTATTCATCTATTAAAATTCTCTGTATACAAATTGAAGGACTAGTTCCTTTAATATCTGCTAAAGTTCATCCAAAAGCCTTCTATATCTTTTTAACATTTCTTTTAATTTTTGTTCTAAAATTTCAGTTAACTCATAAGATACAATAATAGGTAATGTAGATGAATCTATTAAAAACACATATTTTAAATGAGCACATAATCCTTTCAGTTTAAGTTCAGGTGGTTTAATATTTGAAGAAATAAGATTTTTATTATCATTTTCCAACAAATCTAATATTTCAAATTTGTCTTGAATATATTCTATATTGTCTTCTTTTACGTCATTCTTATTCCCACTAAATTATTGAATGCCCTAACCACAAAATTTGCACACAATTGATAATGAAAACTCCATATGACAATGTCCTAGATAATTTGAACCATCAACTTCGACCTAACCCAACCTTAGCCTAAACTAAACCCAAGTCTAACCCAACACCCACAAATTGAACAAATACCAAAAATCCTCTAAATTGAACCTCCAAACCAATCCAAAATCACTTTATATCTTTTCTATAGTCCTGAAAACAATAATCTACACAAAATTGATCAATCAATTAAGCTCATTGTCATGGCTAGCCTAACCCAGACCTAACTTCTAGCCATTTTGACCTAAATTGAACCCATTCACCTAAATTGACTTAATCAAACCAAATTGGTCAACCAAGAACCCTCATAGCCACTAAGCTCCTCCTTTGGATTAAGCTGAACCACCCTAAATACACCCAAGTGAGCTATGGACCAACAGGTCCATAAATTAAGGGATTTCATCCTATTTTGTTCATTAATAAAAAAATCTCTTCCATCATCACTAAAAGTTAGAGGTAAATTGTAATTAACTCTCTCTCTCACTCTAGCTCACCTGACCCTTTGACCACCTCTCATGCTCTGTCTAGCCACCCAACTTGGAGGAAAATGCCAAAACTGTGAGCCACCATCCCTAAATAAAACCCAATTGCAAGCCTAGAGGTCAGCTCATCCTAATTGCTCTTTAGAGCTCCTCAGCCCTACCCCTAAGCAGCTCTTTGCACCCATGAATTAGCCCTGGTGACCAGCCCAAGCCCTTCTATTTTATCAGCTCCCTCCATGGCCAAAATAGAGGTGTTCAAATATCTTGGTAAAACTCTACAAAATCTCACCAAAGAATCTACAAGCATCCCTAAGCTCAATCCAACCATCTTCCCTCTCTGAATCCCACAGTGAGAGCCCAATTTTGAGCTCAAACTTTTAGCTCAGATCAAGTCATCTCTCCACTATCCACCAAACTCAAATTAAGTATGCACACACCATCCCTAGAGCAAAAGGAGTTGATTCCCCATCAAAGCCCCCTTTGAAACAACCTCTATGATAACTCTAGACTAACACTTGAAATCCACCTTGATTGAAATCATAGCTAAATAATGCATTAGGGATTGTGACTTCATCTAGAGGTTCACTAGACTCAATCGAAGCTACCACAACCATCTGATTGAGGCTTTCCCTTTCAAACAAAGGTACTGAACTCTAACCCTAACCCAAGCTTATTTTAACTTTCCATGTGCAATGGCTTTATTTCATACTTGATTAACCATATAAATGTGTTTGTCTTGAGTAGATGAAGGCTTAGAAAATAATCCATCTGATTTTATTAAGTCTAGGCAGAGATTTAAAGGTTTTAGTGTGAACGGTTCTCGGTCTAAGTCATTTGGGGCTGATATCTGTGAGTCGTCCGATCGCGTGTGTAACAAATGGACGGAGGAGATCTTGCCGGACATACTCTTTGTGTGTGAATTATGGGCCGCGTGGCATGACTAGGTGGAAAGCACAATGAATGGGAGTGGCCGTGTGTGAGTTCAGAGCCGCCGTAAGAAGAGTTGGTGCCACGTGGATAAGTAGTAAAATATGGATTTTTTGAATTATTTTAAATGTTAGAACTTTTAAAATCCATATCTTTCTCTAGAACAATCATAAAAATAAAAGAAAAATACCCTTTTGCTCAGTGAATAGAGGAAAATACTGAAAATAAAAATTAGTTTTTTAATCCCTAATTTTTTAATGAATTAAGTACCTTAAGGAGTATTTTCATTCATTATGAAGAAACATTGCTCACCATGGCTTGAAATTCTAAGGGTTTGTTCCTCATGATAAATGCTATGTGCTCTTACTTTTCTAAGCTCAGAAGACATATCTATGCTTCTAACCTTAATTTTCAAGCTAAGGTGGCCATTTTGGCAATTTTAATTATGTAAATTAAAAGATCACTTAAAAAATTATCACAATAATTTTAGTAGGTTTCCAACAGTCAGAGAAGCTTAGAAAAAAACCTTGATGGCTTGAATAATTTTGCAAATTTCTATATTTACTTAAGTGTATATATCTTGTGCTAATTTATGTAAATTATATGCTTCTCAAAAAGTGACAAACTTAATTCCACATTGTGGATAAAAATCATATTTCCTTAGTGTAAAAATTTAAAAAATATTTGGCATATAGTAAGCACTAAAACTGATTTTTAAAGAAACTTTGTATTTTTTTACAAAAGTACTTATAGTAAATTAAATAGGCTTAGAAAAATCATGAAAAATAGTTTTCTGAGTTCCTTGTGATTAGGGTCATTTAATAAAAATAAATATCTGTTTTTCCGAAAATATGTGATTTTCAAACTTTATTTTTAATTAAAAATAATTAAAATAATCAAAATTTTCAAAAATACAAAAAATGGTTCAAAATGTGTACACATTTTTCCTTATCACTTAGAATTCATTAAGACATTATTTCTAATTTGTCTAAGTTAAAAACAAATTTGAAAAGCTTAAAAATGAATTTTCCTTATTTTCTCATTAAAATATTTATAATGAATAAACTAAAAATCATGAAAATCCATAAATTGATTCTCTGAGTTTTTTAAAAATATAAAAATAATTTTGGTAATTAAAACATTTTTTAGTTGAATTTAAATCATTGAAATTGATCCAAAATTAAATACTAACAAAAATAATTTATTTCAAAAAATCATGAAATTTTGCCTAAGTGTCTCTATGACCTAAGGAAACCTCTAATAAATATTCTCATGAATAAAAACTTTATTTTGGATTGTTAGATAAAATAATTTTGAAAGCCCTATTTCTTGAATTTAAATAATTATTAAAATAACAACACAACAAAAAACCACATTATCCTTCTGTAATGTTTCAATTACCTCATTGATATGGCACTCTGAATGCTCAAGTAATTTGAGTTGTGTTTAATGAGTTATGAGGTAAAGTACCCCAAGAGAAAAATAGTCATTTTAGATTTTGGTTTTTAATCAAAATTTAAGATTAACCAAGGGAAAATGGGAAATGTTGATCTTAATAAATATGATTGGATGATTGAAATACAATGTGACTAAAAGGTATAAACTCACTCACCACCTTTGCACAACACCAACAAGATTATAATTCTCCTAATCTTCATGACTTGGAAGTCAATTAAAATCAATTGATTCTTAACTAATGGGCTTAAGATAGAAAATGTGATAATTTAATTTTCTTGAGCCTAAGATTTATCATGATGTGATATTTCAATAAGAATACATATCACTTAAATAAAAAGTTTGTTAACCACCATTCCACCTATCATGATTGTTAAGGGCTTTGTAGTGACATAAGCTTGATATCTGCACTCAATTGATCAAATTTAGAACATAACATGATTGGAAATTAACATCTTTAAGCACTACAAGCCTGACCTTAATTGCGGGCTCCACAATCTTAAATTACTTAAACTTGCCTTAAGGGCAACGACTCACATAACTTTTAAAATGAAACATCAATTGATTAACTGGGCATCCTATCCTTGGGATAATTAAATTATCAAGTTTAACTAAGCAACGAGGTAATCACACTTCAACCTCGAATGATCAATGGAACAATATGATATGTTCAAAATGAACTCGAAATTTTTCAAGAGATCTTCAAAATGGTCCAGAGTCATACCTTGAACATTTTGAAATCTATTGGACATTCTGAAGGGAAAATTTAACTTTCCATATTTTTTTTCTAAAACCATCCACTAAGATCTTCTGAGATTCAATAAAGTCACAACTTGGGATTTGATAGCTAAACCTTCATCTACTCCTGCAATTTAAATCCCTACAAAATTATATACATGTCTTGCAAGTACTAACCTTTCAGTTGGAGGAACGAGAAGAATCGACAGGTAAGCTATTCAAATTATTGCATTTACCTTTTTGTACTTCTTGCCTTGAGATTGCATGTTAAACAATGATACACCCTGCATTAAAACCAAAACTGCTATGATATCCGTAAAAATAAAACTAAAACTAAAAATCAATCAAGATAAAATTTACCGCCATAACTTTCAAAACATAAGACAACTTAAAATCTAATCATAAACATCACAAAAAAAGTTACAACTAAATTAAAATGTATCTATCGGATAATCGGGAAGCCCTTAGAGGAGGTAACCTACGGTTGCTAACGAGATTTCCCACAGTGTAAATGAAAGTATCAAACTCATTAAGTTGAAAGTAAATTCATTTGGACTAAATTAATATGAATTAAAATAGTGGTGTTGAAATGAGGGAACCGTAGGATCCTAAATAGTGTCATGCTAATCAACTTTAATATGCCCCATTGCATTTAAATAATCATAAACTTTATGGATATCTGATTTGACATTATAAGTTGACACATCAAAAAACCTAAACTTATCACGACGAGGAGCTTGGAGTTAGCATTATGGGTAGTATGACAGTCTTTAATAGAAGAACATGTCTACATCAGTTAAACCACTCTTTCTTTAAAATTAAAAAACCCATGCCATAAGAATTTGAGGTGGTTTGCTTACGCAACATAAATCCTTAACATTTCTTTAGGCCTTTGTATAGCTCTTTTACATAATTTAAGCTCTAACTCATCTTAGGATTCCAAGGTTATTGTTCATCATGAACTAAATCCTCATAACTTCCAGGCTATTTGTGTGATTTTTTCACACGAATATATGCCCTAAATAAATTAAAATTCACAGGATGAAACATTTAAATATTTCTCCTCTAAATTGAAGCCAAACAAGAGGATAGTTTGGGAAGTCATCGAGGTTCTCCTCAGGATCTATGACATCCCCTAGTTCTTCCTCCTTTAGATTCCAAAATAAAATGTTTCAATTTTAAGCCATTCCTCTTTCACACCTCTTTATTCGATCTCGTTGAAAAGTTCTTTCATTTTAACCTCTTTGAAGATAATATTCCCTGATTTTTATCGAGAGTTTTCTTAGTTGGCTTCAGTTATCTAATATGTAAATAATAAAGAGGCTTGTCGTTATAGGAAGCTTTTCTGAACCCAACTTAATATAAACCCTATTTAATTTTCTGTATTAAATATGGGAACTTGCTGACTTATAAATAAAAATGATTTTCATAGACCAAACGAATGTCATATTTTCTTAGTTTATTTGATCGAACCTCACCCTCTAGGCTTGTGTTTATCTTTCTAGATTGATACATGGCTTGAGGTATAGTGCTCTTTCGTTGAAACTATGAAGGATATGGGATCAGTTTGATTTAATATTTTTATCTAAATTTATATTTATATGTAAATTAAATTCCTTTTCGAAGCGGGCAATGGGAGTCCGATTTCGGTGACCGACCAGCTTCCAACGGGCAACTCCACAACCAAAATAGTGCCTACAATGCAACTCTCTCAGTGTGATAGGAAATACAGATATTAGTAAATCTTTTAAATTTGATCTTTCAATAAAGGAAAGAGATAAAATTACTCACCACTTGAGCAACCTTTGATAGTTTGCCTTCAAATTTGGCATGGTTGCGGGACATCCTTGAGAACCAGACCACCAAGAAGGGGAAAGAATCATAGTTTTTGGTTTTCCAACTATGCCAGTAAAGATAGAAGTTAGCCCAGTGAAATTTGGATTCAACAAAAGTCAGATGCTTGAGAAGTTATGTCCAGACATTTTAAGCAAATTTACATTCAAAGAAAAGGTGAGGAATAGTTTCCTTCTTCTCCATGCTCAACCAAAATCTAGATGGGCCCTTTAGACTTTTTAGCTTAAGGATGTCATCAATTGGCAGTAATATGTAAAAAGTTCTCCAACAAAAAAATTACATTGATGGGGATAAAACTTTTTTTCCGGATGGCTTCCCCCTAAGGCACCTGATCCCAACAGAAAATTTTAGAATAAATGGCTTTAGTGAAACTTTTGTTAGCATAAGCTTGCAAAATTATTTTTTCTGGTCTACTTCTTCCAAAATGAATCTTAGATATATGAGTGATAGAAGGTTCCTAAAGGAGGGTAGATAATTTAGGAAAGGACCAATTGTTACGCTCTCAGTAATCAACTACTTTAAATTGTGGGTTAGGATAAGAAGAAGAGGATGTTAACAACTCCTTAATACACCAATGGTCTAGCCAAAATTAAACCTCTCCTTTTCCCAAATCCTAAAGAAAAAGCTCTTCTGCAATATGTCTGACTTCGAGCATGTTGGCCCATATTTTGGAATCCCCCAGTTTCTAAGAGTAGTGGAGGGAAGTTGAACTCTGCAATACTTCCCCAGCCTAAATATAGACCCCAAAGAAGATGGGGCTCCAAATTTAATCCAAATCTTACAAAGATTAACTTCAAGAAGATGTTGGACACCTCTGAACCCAATACCCTCAGCCAAAGTAGATTTGGCTACCATTTGCCATGAAGCCCATTGGAGTTGTTATTTTTGACCAGACTATAAAAACATGTTAAAAGCCCTCTCCAGTTGTAGTTGAGTGCGTTTGTTTAGATTAGCCATTTGTAGGATGTATGAAGAGAAGATCGTGAGAATACTTTTATGCAAGGAAATTCTTCCTCCATTGGAAAGGAATGTCTGGGTCCAACTTGAGAGATAGGAGGTGATTTTATTAGGTACCTCATCAAACTAAAATTGCTTTGATCTACAAGTAATAAGAAGAATGCCAAGTTAATCTATAGGGACTTGAGAACGCATCATAGTTCAATATCCACTGCTTACAGTTGGGGGAAGATCTTTTATTAAAAATCAGTAGGCACTTTTCTAGATTAAAAATCATCCCAGAGTGAGATTGGAAAATATGCAAGCATTGGTAAACTTTTTTAATAGCATTCTTATTAGCATTGGAAAACACAATGATATCATTATCGACGCTATTTTTGGTGGGGGAGTTGCCCGTTGGAAGGACGTTTTAATTTAAATATATATTTAGTTTTAGAAAGATATAAAATCAAGCTGACCACATATTTTTCATAGTTTAACTGAAAGAGCATTACACCTCAAATCGTGTATCTATCCCGAAGGATAAACACAAGACTTGAGAATGAAGCTCGGTTAAATAAACTAAGGAATATATGACGTCCATTTGGTCTGTGAAACCTTTATATTTTCCAAGAAGTTCCCGTATTTAATATAAAGAATTAAATAGGGTTTATATTAAGATGGGTACAGACATGCTTCCTATAACAGCAAGCCCCTATATTTAATTACATCTTAAATGACCAAAGTCATCTAAGAAGACTCTCGATAAAAATTTGGAAATATTATCTTCAAGGAGTTTCAAAGGGTAGGAATTTTCAATGACATAGGACGTAGAGGTGTGAAAAAGGATTGGTTCAAGTTGGAAACATTTTGTCGTAGAGTCCAAAGGAGGAAGAACTAGGGGATGTCATGGATCTATGGAAGAACCACGGCAACTTCCCAAGCTATCCTAATGTTTGGTTTCATTTCTGAGGAGAAATATTTAGGTGTTTCATTTTGCCAATTTTATTAGTTAGGGCTTACATTCATGTGAAACTATCACACAAATAGCCATGAAGATGTGAGGATTTAGGTTGTGACAAACAACAACCTCAGAATCCTAAGACGAGTTAGGGATATATTGTATAGCAGGGCTATGCAAAGGCCTAAAGATAAGGTGAGGATTTACGTTGCATGAGAATAGCAGGGCTATGCAAAGGCCTAAAGATAAGGTGAGGATTTACGTTGCATAAGCAAGAAAAAAGCAGGGCTATACAAAGGCCTAAAGATAAGATGAGGATTTACGTTGCATAAGCAAGCAACCTGGAAGTCTAATGGCTTTGTTGTTTAAGTCTAAGGAAGGATGATTGGTTTAGCTGGGGCAGACAGGTTTTGTTGTTGAAGATGATCGTGCTGCCCACCATGCTAGCTCCAAGCTCCTTGCCACGATGAGTTTGAGTCTTCTAGTGTGTCAAGTTATAATGTCAAATCAAGTGGCCCTATGTTTGAAGTTCTTTAAATTTTATGGGGGCATGTTAAAGTTAATTAAAGCGACACCAATTAGAATCCTACGGTTCTCTCGTTCCGCCAACACTTTTTTCTACTGGATTCACTTAGTCTAAATGAACTCACTAAACTCAATGAGTTCCATAATTTCATGTAGATCATGGGAAGCCTCGTTAGGAACCGTAGGTTACCTCCTACAAGGAATTCCCGATCATCCGATAGAGACATCTTAATTTAGTTGTAATTGTTGTTTTGTGTGATGTTTGTGATTAAATTTTGAGTTGTTTTATATTTTGAATGTTGTGGCGGTTGATTTTAATTTTGGTTTTGATTTTGATTTTGATGTAGAGTGATATCATTGTTTAGATTGCAAATTTTTGTAAGCATAAAAGTACATGAAAGACGATGTTGAAAACTGTAAAAGCGTACCTGACGAGTCTCCTCGTTCCACCACCTAAAACTTAAAATGCATGTTAGGGCAGTTCATGGAGATTCAAAAAAAGTAAGGTTTTGGTAATTTTCCTAACTCTATGTCATATCTTGGTGGGTCCTTAGGAGTTTAATTAAGGAAGACTTTGTCAAGCAAAATATATTAAATTTAGTAGATCTCCAAAGTATCCAACAGATCTAGAGAAAGAAATAGGTTTGTGCTACTCTCTCGTTGCCTGGTGGAAGATCCTGAGTTTTTTTAAACTTATTATGTTTCTTAATAATTGATTCTATAAAACACTCTAATGCTCAATGAACATTGATGTATCAATTATCCCTAAGAATAGGGTAATTATCATATGTAATTTAATTTTGAATATTATGTGGGTGAAGACACTTAAAGAGGAAAGTTAGTGTTATTGGAACACTTAACCAAATTTTGGTCATAATTGGGCTTGTAGTCTTTGTAAGATGTTTTAATTTTAAATGATGTTTAATTTTCTAATCCTTATTTAAATGAAATTTGATTTAACCTAAATCACTACTAAGCCTTTAAGACCTAGGTGAGTGTCTTAATTAGTTTTCAAAAAGATTAAGCTTTAGGTGGTCATAATTCATGATTTGTATTTTATTTGAAAATCAAGATAGGGGTATTAAATTTATTAATTATTGACTTCAAAAGTCATATTTATTTGAAAATCAAGATAGGGGTATTAAATTGATTAATTATTGACTTCAAAAGTTATACCTTTATTTGAAAATCAAAATAGGGGTATTAAATTGATTAATTATTGACTTCAGAAGTCATACCCCTATCTAGGTGAGTGTCTTAATTAGTTTTGAAAATGGTTAAGCTTTAAGTGATCATGATTCATGACTTGGATTTTTTGAAAATCAAAATAGGGGTATTAAATTGATTAATTATTAACTTCAAAAGTCATACCCCTAAGTTTGAAAATCAAAATAGGGGTATTAAATTGATTAATTATTGATTTCAAAAGTCATACCCCTAAGCCCTAGGTTCATTTTATTTTAATAAACTTCCAAATTTTATAAATTTAGAAATGTATTAACTTATCTTTCCAATTAGGAAAGTGATGTTGGTTTCTACCAATTAACCCCTTATGTTTCAAACATCCAAATTAAGATCAGAGGTTGCCCATTTCCCTCTTTAAATTAATCTTAAATGTTAATTAAGGATAAATTTCCAAAATTATATATTTGGCCCTAAGGCTCTAACACTTCATAATTTGTCAAATTCAATTCAAATGACTTTGAAATTTTTATCCTACCTCACTCATGGGTCAATTAACACATCAGAAGAGAAAATGTGATTTTTGAAAATATAATTTAATATATATAATGATTTTCATGTAAAAATTCGATTTTTCAACGAAAATTCGTAACTGACCAAGGTAGATCCTAATCCCTTGAAATTTTGACTACACGTAGACCTAGACTTGAGAAGCCTTCGAAACAAATTTCATGATTTTTTTAAAATTTTATTTAACTTATAAGAATTATTTTAAGTTCTGAGGTATTTATTAAATATAAAATATTTAAATGGAGAAAAATAAGTTTTATTTTTTGAAAAATCTTCCTAAAATCACAGAACTCAGAGGAGAAAGTTTTATATTTTTCTGAGTTTTACTTGATTTATCGGAATTATTCTTATTGAAAACCTATTTTAGTCTTTAAAATTTATTTTTAAGCTTTGAAATTCAGTATCATTATTTAAAAAATTAGGAAAAATATTCTAATTGTTTGTAAGCACTTAGGAAGCAATTTAGAAATTTTCCATGAATTTTATTATTCTTGTGATTTTTTATGGATTTTTAGATATTTAAAAATTTTAAATAGGTTAATAATTATGTTTTTATTTTAAACTTCTTTTTATTCTTAGAAAATATCCCTGATCACAGAGAATGCAAAAAACAAGTTTTTATAATTGTTTGAGTTATATTTTGGTTTTTTAAAATCATTTAAGTGCCAAAAAAGTTTTTTATTTTTAAAAATCAATTCAAGCCATCAAATGGACTCAAAATGTTTTGAAATTTTTTTGGGGAGTTCTCTAGATCCTAAATAATAGTGGGGATCAAAAATCAAGTCATTTTTTTGTATTTTTTAAAAATTAATTATCTTAGTGATTTAGGGTTTGTGAAGAATACGTGCATTTTAAATGAAAAATTTTCCTAAGAGTTCTGTGGTTATAGTAAACCTTCAAAAATTTTCTTGGATTTTTCTAAGCCAAATGCTAATTATTATGATTAATTTAAGCAAATAATGTGCATAAACTTGAAAAATTTGTATCTCTGTCTAGAGGCCTCCTTTGACTTTGGAAAAATCAGAGAATGTTTCCTTTGACAGAGGCTAAAACATGCCAAAAATTCAAGCTATGGTGATAAGTCTACATGCATGGAGAGTTAAAATACTCCAAACACTTATTAATTTTTTAAAAATAAAATTTTCATCATATTAACATAAATTTTCATCCACATTGCTCCTCTATTCACTCAACAATTTGGTATTTTTATTTTATTTTTATGATTTTTCTACACAAAGTTATGTATTTTTGGAGTTTTGGGGATTAAATAAATAAGAAAAAGCACCTATTTTTCTACTTATCCATGTCAACCTCGTATGTGTTGAACAGGCCATGTGTTGTTGCCTGATTAGGCGCCGCTAGCCAGCTCATCTCAGCCCCTATCAGACTGCTCTCCGTCCGACGTGATCAGGGCTGCCCAATTGATACACGCTCGATCTGACGGTCATGGGTCATCGTCCCAAATGAACTGGACCCAAAAACCATCCATTTTAAAAAGCTAATATCTCACGCGATTCTCAATGAAATTGAGTGCTATTTTTTTTAAACGCTCTTCTTGACTAGCCAAACACATCCATATGGTTGATGAACCCTTAAATTAACTTTATATTCATGAATAATTAAAAGAAGCTTGGTTTAGGGTTAACTTTCAATACTTTGGTCCAAGAGGGCTAGCTTTGATTGGATGCTGGTAGAAGCTTTGTGTGGGTCCCAAAAACAAAGGGATGGAGCCTCTTGTCGTGGGGAAATGCCTAGACCCAAATTCAACCAAGGCCGATTTGGGGTTTGCTCGAAGTCCACCTTAGGGTGGCTGGGTGATGGGGCTTTTGTGGGGGATCTTCCTCTCTTGATGTTTGGATGGTGTGAGTTCAATTAATTTGGATTTGGTGGAGGTTTGGAGGATGTACTGTTTCGGTCTTGAAATTGAGCTTCAAAATTGAACTCAAGCAACGGCTTTGAGTGGTTAGGGATGGTTTTGTTAAGGTCAAGAGGTCTCCAGGAAGATCTAGAAGAAACTTTACAGAGTCTCCCCAATGAAATTCAAGCTCTCTCTTTTTGTCCATGGAGGGGGTGTTTAAATAAAATGGCCTAGGCTGGCTGCCAGGGCCAATTGAGGAGTGCATTTGGTTGCTTATGTGGAGGGCAGAGAAGCTCTAATGAGCTGTTGGGATGATTTGGCCTTTGGGTTTGAATTGGGTGAAAATCCCTTGTCTTGGCCATGGTTTTGGCCATTTTGTAGACACCAAGGTGGCTGGCCAGCTAGGCATTGGTCACCTCTTGGCTCAGAAAAGTCAGGGGTGGCTAATGATGACGTTGGAGATATTTCAAGTTAGGTCCAAAAATGGGTAAAATCCCTTAATTTTGGGATCCATTTATCCATAGATTGTCATGGTGATTTTAGGAGGGTATAGCCTACTCTTTAGGAATTTTTTGGTGTCTGTGAAATCATTACTTTGGTGGCTTAGACAGGTTAAGTCAATTTTTGGTGAAAGGGTTCAAGTGAGTGCAAATGACCAAAACTTGGGTTTGGGCTTGGTTAGTCATGTCAATTCACCCAATTGATTGATCAAAGTTGTGTAGATGATTGTTATGAAGATTTTTGGTGAAGGGTTGAAGTTATTTTGAGTTTAATTGGTAGGTCAATTTGAAGTATTGTCAAAATTTGGTCAATTTGGGCATGTTAGGTTAGAGATGGGTCTAGGTTTGGCTAGCCTTGGGCTAAGTCCAAATTGAATGGTCCACATGATCAAGGGAGATATTGTGAAGATTTTTAATGAAGTTATAGAGTGGAAATTCTGGGGTTAAAACCCTTAATTTTGTGAGATTTTGAGACATGGCCAATTTGGGGCAAATTTGGGGCTTTTGGACCTAGATTGAAATCAAATGAATTTGAGGTCTCTTTAAGGCCAATTTGAGGTCTCTCTAAGGCCAATAGAAGGTCAAGTTTGATGTATGGGGATGTTATGAAGGTTTTTCAACACAAATTGTGGCCAATTGAGTGGGATATTAGTTCAATTTCATGGAACCAATTTATAGGGCCAAAATTGGGTTATTGGTTTAAATCAAAATTGGGTCCAAATGATAGACCAGTTGAGCTTGGATTTGGTCTACATTGGTCATATCAAGGGTGAATTTGAGTTTAGAATTGAAATTAGGGTAAATTGAGACAAATTGGCTAGACCTTTGAGGTAATTTGGGGAAAATATGGGCCTTTAAACGGCAATTTCGGGGTTTTGATCAAAGATGGTCAAATTGGCTAAATAGGGTCATGTGATAGTTGAGAAAAATGAAATTGGAAATATTTGGGAGGTTTTTAAAATTTTTGGAATTTTGGGCTAAAGAGTGGTATTTTGGTAATTTGGCTAATTTGGGGATTTTGGGTAGCTTGGGTGTTTTCAAGGTGTTTGAAATGATTATTCAACCAAGTTGGGTATTTTGGGTAAATTTGGGAATTTTGGCCGAATTTGGGGTCTCAAGGATATCTAGGTAATTTTTGGGAGTTTAAGGGCAAAAAGACTTGGTTGGCTATCGTAGTAGAGTTGGAGTACCAACCACCATTAATAAGCCATATACCAATAGAAACCCCATTTTAGGTCCTCTATGTAGGGTCTTAGCCAAAGCCTAGCCTAAGGCTAATGGGTTTAGGGGACCACCTACACGAGTCTCCCAAAAATATCAAGGACCAAAACCTAGAAATTATGGGTTTATTGTAGTGAGTGATTGTGAGTGTAAATGATTGTAAGTGAGTGCCTAAGCTCTAGACCAACACCAAGGGTCAACCCTAATGTCCAGCAGTCCTAAGGGCGACTCATCTTGAGTTCCCCCATAATGAGCCTACCTACTTAGTGCTAGAGGTTTGGACCAATATGCAGAACTTCAAGTTGAGTAAAGAGGAGTGTAAGATTTCTAATGGTGAGTTCCATATCTAGTTTTCTAAGAATAGTCAATAGGAAAGTCTAATGGCTAGACCTTAGGCTACTAAAGAGGAAAAACTAAACCTCAATCAAAATTGAGGTCAACAAATGGACCCCCAATAGCTGTGATGTGCTCGGAAAGCACCCCACACGTATTGAAGTTGACCGACGAGATCAATAAAAATCAATACAAACTCCTAAGTCAACAGACCCGGAAGTATGCGTAGAGTAGTGTGCGTGATTTGTTTCTGCTGGAGAATTAGCAGGTGATTGTCTGATTGAAATCAAGGAGTAGGGACTCTCACTGAGGATCAGAGAGTGAATTTTGAGTTATGAAATTTCAGGTATTTATAAAGGATGGGAGTCAGTATATAAGTGTTGACCCCGAGGTGGAAATTCAAATTTGGGTATCTATTCTGAAATAAGAATCAAATCCCATAATCCATTTCAGGTGGCCTTAAAACTGATTTTAAAAAAAAAAGGAATAGGATTCCTTGAATTAATCGAAGGGATTATTCCCTCAACCTGAAGAATATCGTTGAATTTGAACCAAAAGATTGCAATAGGAGGGGTTCCTAAAGCAACGCGGAATCGAATATAAAATTCTCAACCTCTAGTATAATGTAAGATTTAATTTGGAAGATTGCAATAGGAGGAGCTCTTAAAGCAACACGGTATCAGATGTAAAATCCTCAATCTCTAAAATTTAATTTGAAAGATTGCAATAGGAGGAGCTCCAAAAGCAATGCGGTATCGAATAAAAAATCTTCAACCTCTAGAATTTGATTTGAAAGATTGCAATAGGATGAGAACCTAAAGCAACACGGTATCGGATGTGAAGTCCTCAACCTCTAGAATTTGATTTAAAAGATTGCGATAGGTGGAGCTCCTAAAGCAACATTGAATCTGATGTGAAATCCTCAACCTCTGGAATTTGATTTGAAAGATTGTGATAGGAGGGGCTCCTAAAGCAATGCGGAATCGGATGTAAAATCCTCAACCGCTAAGATTTGATTTGAAAGACTGCGATAGTAGGGGCTCCTAAAGCAATACAGAATTGGGTGTAAAATCCTCAACCTCTACAATTTGATTTGAAAGATTAGGATAGGAGGGGCTGCTAAAGCAACACGAAATTGGATGTAAAATCCTCAACCTCTAAAATTTAACTTGAAAGTTTACAATAGGATAAGAATATAAAGCAACACGGTATCGGATGTGAATCCTCAACCTCTGGAATTTGACTTGAAAAATTGCAATAGGATGAGCTCCTACAGCAACGCGGTATCGGATGTAAAATCTTCAACCTCTAGATTTGATTTGAAAGATTGTGATAGGATGAGAACCTAAAGCAATGCAAAATTGGATGTAGAATCCTCAACCTCTAGAATTTGATTTAAAAGATTGCAATAGGATGAGCTCCTAAAGCAACACGGTATCGGATGTAAAATCTTCAACCTCTAGATTTGTTTAAAAAATTGCGATGGGATGAGTTCCTAAAGCAATGCTGCATCAGATGTAAAATCTTCAGCCTCTTGATTTAATTTGAAAGATTGCGATAGGATGAGCTCCTAAAGCAACACGGTATCAGATGTAAAATCCTCAACCTATAGAATTTGATTTGAAGGATTGCAATAGGATGATAACCTAAAGCAACGCAAAATCGGATGTAGAATCCTCAACCTCTACATTTGATTTGAAAGATTGCGATAGGATAAGCTTGTAAAGCAACGCGGAATCAGATGTAGAATCCTCAACCTCTAGATTTGATTTAAAATATTGCAATAGAAGGAGATCCTAAGGCAACATGGTATCAGATGTGAAATCCTCAACCTCTAGATTTGATTTGAAAGATTGTGATAAGATGAGAACTTAAGGCACCACAGTTCGGATATAGAAATCCTCAACCTCTAGAATTTGATTTGAAAGATTGCAATAGGATGAGAACCTAAAGCAATGCGGAATTGGATGTAGAATCCTCAACCACTAGATTTGATTTGAAAGTTTGCAATAGGATGACAACCTAAATCAACACAGAATCGAACATAGAATCCTCAACCTCTAGAATCTGATTTGAAAGATTTCTATAGGATGATAACCTAAAGCAATGCGGAATTGGATATGAAATCCTCAACCTCTAGATTTGATTTGAAGGATTGAGATAGGATGAGAACCTAAAGAAACGTAAAATTAGATGTAGAGTCCTCAACCTCTAGAATTTGATTTGAAAGATTTCGATAGGATGAGAACCTAAAGCAATGCAGACTCGGATGTAGAATCCTCAACCTGTAGAATTTGACTTGAAGGATTGCAATAGGAGGAGCTCATAAAGCAACACGGTATCAGATGTAAAATTATCAACCTCTGGATATTGATTTAAAAGATTGTAATAGGAGGAGCTCCTAAAGCAACACAAAATTGGTTGTAAAATTCTCAACCTCTAAAATTTGATTTGAAAGATTGCGATAGGAGGTGCTCCTAAAGCAACGTGGAATCAGATGTAAAATCCTCAACCTCTAAAATTTAATTTGAAAGATTGTAATAGGGTGAGCTCCTAAAGCAACGTGGAATTGTATGTGAAATCCTCAACCTCTAGAATTTGATTTCAAAGATTGCAATAGGAGAAGCTTCTAAAGCAAAGCGAAATCGGATGTAAAATCCTCAACCTCTAAAATTTGATTTAAAAGATTGCGATAGGAGGGGCTCCTAAAGCAATGCGGAATCAGATGTAAAATCCTCAACCTCTAAAATTTAATATGAAAGAATGCAATAGGATGAGCTCCTAAAGCAACGCAGAATCAGATATGAAATCCTCAACCTCTAGATATTGATTTGAAAGATTGTAATAGGATGAGAACCTAAAGCAACGCAGAATTGAATGTAGAATCCTTAACCTCTAGATTTGATTTAAAAGATTGCAATAGGATAAGAACTTAAAGCAATGCGGAATTGGATGTAGAATCATCAACCTCTAGAATTTGATTTTAAAGATTGCAATAGGAGGGACTCCTGAAGCAACGCGGAATCGGATGCAGAATCCTCACCTCTAGATTTGATTTGAAAGATTGAAATAGGATGAGAACCTAAAGCAACGTGGAATCAGATGTATAATCCTCAACCTCTAGAATTTAATTTTAAAAATTGCAATAGGGTGAGAACCTAAAGCAACGTGGAATCGGATGTAGAATCCTCAACCTCTAGAATTTTTTGTGAATCATTGCTAAGAAATGCGGATCGGAATGTGAAATTCTCATCCTCTAAAATTTCGGGTGAATCATTGCTAAGCAATGCAGAATCAGATAACGAATTATTGCTAAGCAATGCAGAATCAGATGTGAAATCCTCATCCTCTAAAATATCGTGTTTCAAATTCGTAGGAAACTAGTAGAATTTGCGAAGATTGACATTAATGAGGAAAATTGTGATACTTTGTGCGATTTTGTGCAGAATGTGAAATTCTATGGGGATGTGTAGACCAAGGTAGTTGCGCTACGCAAGCGAAGAGTAAGAAACCTCAAACTCAAGAAATTTATCATTTTCTTTTCTTTTCGTTAGGATTTAGACCCAGTTACAGACAAGCACGACGTCTGAGCTTCTAAGAATGAGACTTTATCTCTGAAAAATTGTATAATACAGTACTTATTGAAGTATCGTCCACTGACAAATGACAAGTGTATAAAATAGCCCATCCTTAAGGTACCATCAGAACAATATTCTTTTAAGTACACATAACATATGCGTTATTTTTACGGATACCATGGCTGAAGAGGCAACAAGTTCGTAGCTTCATTTGTAGCAGTCATCATTTGATTTATTGTAGATTCTGTAAAGGTTGTTGAAGTTTTCTTTGAGAAAATTTTCTAACGTTATTTGAGTTGAAGTTGGAGTCGTATTTGTTGGACACTGAAGGATATGACTTCAGGTTTGAATTTCCATTAACTGCTAATATCATAGTCAATTCATTAATTCTTTCTTTCTGAGACTAAGCAGATTCCAAAATTTTGGTTGTGTGATCAAAACATTTTTTGTTTTCCAAAGATATTTTTGAGTTAATTAATAACCGACCAAAAGACTCAAAATAGTTGAACTTTTTCTTAAATATAATATCAGAAGAATTTTCTTAAGAGAACATTTTAAGTTTCATTAATTAGGGGAAACTCGGACACCAATTTTTGACTATACGTCCACCTCAAGCTTCTCTCTAGGACACTTTTCTTTTGCTTTGATTTTTTTTTTGCTTCAAACTTTGCACATAATCCTTTTTTTCACTCATTTCTTTTTCTTTTCCCCATGTTTTGTTGAGAGTTACTATATCTGGTAGAGCATGATTTAAAAATTTTGAATGTCTTAATTCAGATACAAATTTTTGATTATAAGCTCACCTCAAGCTTCTTCTCGGGGAATTTTCACACAACAATTTTCTTTTTCCCTTTGTTTTCTGAGAATTACTATATTTGGTGGAACATATTTAGTTTAAAGATTTTGAATGTCCAAATTCCCCTGACTAATAATCCTCAAAGGTTTCTTAACTCAAATTCTGGGATATTATAACTCGTTTGAAAGTCAGGACCCAATCACGTGACGAGAAATTAAAAGGCTCGTGATATCCCAAGTCAATTACTCGTATTTCAACCACACTATCTTATTTTAAAATCAACTTAGGACCCAATCCGAATTCGTTAAAGTGGATGACTCTGTTATTAGGGCATCAATTTTATTCTGCCATGAAGTCATAGTCTTATCAAAACATCCAAATTTTCTTTCGAGGTGATTAGTTTTCTTAAATGTTGCACAATTCTGAACAACAACAAACCCTTTCCTTTCAGTAATTCCGATGGGTGGGATGGGATAGACTAACATTGATCCTACTAATTTCCCATTTAAACAAAAGTAGTAATACAGTAGTAGCCAATAGGCATTTCATTTGTTGGCAGTTGCATAGGAATATGTTAGAACAAACAAATCGACAAACAAATCGTTACGTCCACATTCTTGAACTTCTCGTCAAGCAAGTCTTTGAAACTGCAACACTCTTTTATGGTGTGTCCATCAAACTTATGGTACGGGCAATATCTCGGATGTCCATTCTTATTGGTCTCGTCTGGCTTTTTAAGCTTGGGTAACCTGAACTCGGGATTCTTAATCAGACTGCAAAACATCTTTTTTGTTGCTTTATCTTTAAAAGAATATATCCCATTTTATCAAGTGTTCATGATTGGAACTTTTCTTTCATTTGTCTGGTAAGGTCTCTGCTGAGATGATTGCTGAATGTTATGACAAGGATGTTAGAAGGTTTATTGACGTTGTTCTACTTGTATTTGCAAATTATTGTTTTCCCCTACTAACCACAACAACTATCCTAGATTTCTTCTCAATTATCTTGGTTATCCTGGACTTCTCGGCCTTCTCATGAGAATCCATATGCTTTACTTCTTCTTGCAGATTGCTAGCTTTGCTAAGCAACCTCTCGAAAGACTTGATAGCGAGTCCCTTAAGCATGAAAGCTATCGGTCCATGGATGCTTTTGAGTAAAATCTCGATTGCATGTTGTTCCTGTAATTGAGGCTCACACTTCATGCTAAGATTTCTCCACCTCATAATATAATCTACTCAAGTCTCGTTAGGCTTTTATTTTTCTACCACGAGATCTCCAATAGAAACATGATGCTGCACTCCGACAATTTTTCTTACAAACAACAGTTCTAACTCGTCAAATGTCTTCACCGATCCGTTGAGCAACTCGGCATACCAATTGAAAGCAACTCCTGACAAGCTGCTGATGAACTGTTGATAGAGTAAAGCTTCATTATTTCTTGTATTGCCACAACTGTCTCGGAAATGTGTTATGTGTTGTATGGGATTTCCAGTCTTGTCAAATAACTTAAATTTTTGTGACACAAAACCTTTGGGGTAGGGTACGACATCGAACTCCTGCGGGTAGAGTCTACCCTTTAAAATAAATGCACCACCCTTAGACTGGGTTAACGCCTCCCAAACTTGTTCAACCATTTGTTTAAATTCATTTTCTGGTATGATGCTTTGGACAGAGTATTTCTTCGGTTGTTCATCAAAGGTGAATTCTTTTTTTTCATCTGCAACATGAATGGTTTCTGGTTGTTTCATTTCTGCAAGTGTCATCTGCAGTGAATGTGACTGTCTTTGCATTACAATCACGGTGGTCATCAATTCTTTGATTTTCTTTTTGAGATGATTGATTTGTTTGTTCCTTTATTGTGTGGCCCCTTGCCTCTCATCCGCAGCATTCTCCACACTAGAAGATGGAGCGTCGCGTGCAGATAACTCCGCCTGGGTCTCGATGACATTGATTTCTGTTAATCTTTCGTTCATGTATTTTGGCACATAGTAATTTTCATCATTCATATCTTTTCTTTGTTCTTCAGATAATTGTGCAATATTGGCTCGGAGTCTCTCCATCTTAGAGTCAATCGAGTTCCCTTTGATTACTTTTAGGTCAATTGGGGATTTATGAAGAATATCAAATTTTTTGTTGAGCACCAGTGTGGTTGTGTCGAAGTTAATTAAATCAACCGAAATCTTATTTACGAAACCCTTTTCAGGTTCTTTCAAATACTCTTTCAGGTTCATTACATTCCCTCTTTTGAAATTCTTCTCAAGCCAATCCTTGAAGACAAAGCATTTTTCTATGGTGTGGCTAAGTAACTGGTGGTACGAACAATTTTCAGGGTGATCTTTCATATTGGCTTCCTCTGGCTTTTCTGGGTTTGGTAGACTAAATCGTTGTTCCTTTAGCAATTCATGGAACATCTTCAACACGGCTTCCTCTTTGAAGGAATACATCAATTTCTATCGTTCTTCCAAGGATATCTTCTAATTCTCTGCTCGGTATGATCTTCCTTAAAGCGATTGTTGACTCGACTGGTCATATTGTTGTGCCTGTTGTTGGTGGGATTGTCGAGGTTGTTTGGCTTTCAAAATTTCCTGGCTGCGCCTCGTTTCCTGCGCCTTTATAAGTTGTGCAGGATTTGAATTGGACCCAATCTTGAATCCAGAAAGTAGTGGGGCACAAGCATCAACTGACTCTTCCTCATGCAGAGTTTCTTGTCCCTTACTCGGCAAAACTGTTAGCACGGTGACAGTGTATCCAGTAGTAGGAGTATAAACAGTTCTCGTAGTAATCTCAACGCTCCCAATGACAGACTTTTCAATACTAGTAGAGCTCTTTTCAGTCAACACCTTTGAAGGGGAGAATTCTTTGGTAGACTTCAAGTTGAACTCTACAATAGGCTCTATAGACTTATCTGTTTCAAACTTCATCAATGTGAAGGCCACCTTCCCGAACTTAACTCTAATATCATCAAACCCTTGTCCAGACTTAATAACTACCAGGTCAGGCAGTTCATCCTTATTAATAGCGGACTCCATTCTAGAGGCAAAAGAAAAGATCAACTTTTGCGAAGACATTCTTCCTGTCATTTGAAGAATTTTTGAAAGTCAACGATGTCCCGTGCCTTGCAGTTTCGACAGAAGTACTCAAATTGACACAGCTGTCTTATGAACTAGGCATTCTTTATTATTTTATTTTTTAAATTTGTTATTCATTTGTGATTAAAGCATTGAAGAGTTGCAATTAGCAAATTAAATAAGCGCAAAGAGGGGCAACAACTTGGCTTGATTCACAGAAAAGCAAACAAAACCCAAAGGAGACGAATAAAGGCAAAGTTTAGGATCCAGTGCGAGACCAACTTTACAACGTACAACGGCGAGGTGGAACTAGTCCACCAACACACCTATTGGGAGTCCGACCCCACATGAAAATTTAAAGAGTCCTTAATGGCCTCCTAAACCCCTCCGTTCAAAGACGGTTAAACAGATAGTCCTAAAGTCTAAGGAGTTGGTTATACCTCCCCAAGGAAGAAATGGATAAAGCATTCCAATGGAAGAAGGGTAATTTGGTCCAAGAGGGACATGGACACGTCACTGATGTGTGAAGATAAGATTCCCTTATTTAAATAGAGAGAGAAGCTAGTCCCCAGCGGAGTTGCCAGAAGCTGTCGGCGCTATTTTTGGTGGGGGGAGTTGTCTGTAAGAAGCTGTCGGTCACCGGAATCGAAATCTCATCGCCCGCTTCGGAAGGACATTTTAATTTACATATATATTTATATATATTTAATTTTAGAAAAATATGAAATCAAAATAACCTCATATTTTTCATAGTTTAAATGAAAGAGCGTTGTACCTCAAATCATGTATCTATCCCAAAGGATAAACAGAAGACTTGAGAATGAGGCTCGAACAAATAAACTAAAGGATACATGACGTCCGTTTGGTCTGTGAAACTTTTATATTTGCCGACAAATTCCCCTATTTAATAAAAAGAATTAAATAGGGTTTATATTAAGACTGGGTTCGGACATGCTTCCTATAATTATTTAATATAAAAGATTAAATAGGGTTTATATTAAGCTGGGTTCGGACATGCTTCATATAAGGGTACCCCTATAGTTAATTACATCTTAAATGACCAAAGTCACCTAAGAAGACTCTCGATAAAAATTCCCCTATAGTTAATTACATCTTAAATGACCAAAGTCACCTAAGAAGACTCTCGATAAAAATCTAGCCTATAGTTAATTACATCTTAAATGACCAAAGTCACTTAAGAAGACTCTCGATAAAAGTCAAGAAAGTAGTTAATTACATCTTAAATGACCAAAGTCACCTAAGAAGACTCTCGATAAAAATTAGGAAAAATTATCTTCAAGAAGTTTTAAAGGGTAGGACTTTTCAATGAGATCGGACGTAGAGTTGTGAAAGAGGATTGGTTCAAATTTAGAACATTTTGTCGTTGAGTCTAAAGGAGGAAGAACTCGGGGATGTCATGGATCCAGAGGAGAACCTCGGTGACTTCCCAATCTATCCTAGTGTTTGGCTTCATTTATGAGGAGAAATATTTTGGTGTTTAATCCTACCAATTTTATTATTTAGGGCTTATATTCGTATGAAACTATCAAACAAATAGCCTGAAAGATGTGAGGATTTAGGTCGTGACAAATCACATCCTCGGAATCCTATGACAAGTTAGGGCATATATTGTATAGCAGAGCTATACGAAGGCCTAAAGATAAGATGAAGATTTACATTGCATAAACAAGCAACCTCGAAGTCCTATGGTTAGTTTAAGTCTAAGGAAGGAAGATTGGTTTAGCTGGGGAAGACAGGTTTTGCTGTTGAAGATGACTTTAAGTCTAAGGAAGGAAGATTGGTTTAGCTGGGGAAGACAGGTTTTGTTGTTGAAGATGGCCGTGTAGGGTGAGGATTTACGTTGCATAAGCAAGCAACCTCGAAGTCCTATGACTTTGTTGTTTAAGTAAGGTGAGGATTTAAGTTGCATAAGCAAGCGACCTCAAAGTCCTATGGCTTTGTTGTTTAAGTCTAGGATTTATGTTGCATAAGCAAGCAAACTCGAAGTCCTATGGCTTTGTTGTTTAAGTCTAAGGAATACGTTGCATAAGCAAGCAACCTTGAAGTCCTATGACTTAGTTGTTTAAGTCTAAGGAAGGAGACTGGTGAAGATAGGTTTTGCTGTTGAAGATGGTCGTGCTGCCCACCAAGCTAGCTCCAAGCTGCTTGCCACAATGGAAGACAGGTTTTGCTGTTGAAGATGGTCGTGCTGCCCACCAAGCTAGCTCCAAGCTCTTGCCTGAAGAAAGGTTTTGCTGTTGAAGATGGCCGTGCTGCCCACCATGCTAGCTCCAAGCTCCTCGCGAAGACAGGTTTTGCTGTTGAAGATGGTCGTGCTGCCCACCATGCTAGCTCCAAGCTCCTTAACACGATGAGTTTGAGTTTTCTAATGTGTCAAGTTATAATCTCAAATCAGACGGCCGTATGGTTAAAGTTCTTTAAATTTTATGGGGACATGTTAAAGTTGATTAGAGCAACACCAATTAAGATCCTACGGTTCCCTCGCTCTGGCACCACTTTTTTCTAATGGATTTACTTAGTCCAAATGAACTTAGTAAACTTAACTTAATGAATTCCATAATTTCATTTAGATCATGGGAAGCCTCGTTAGCAACCGTAGTTTACCTCCTCCGAGGAATTCTCGATCATCCGATAGAGACATTTTAATTTAGTTGTAATTGTTGTTTTGTGTGATGTTTGCCAAATTTTGAGTTGTTTTATATTTTGAATGTTGTGGCAGGGAATTTTATCTTGGTTGATTTTAGTTTTGGTTTTGGTTTTGATTTTGATGCAGAGTGGCATCGTTGTTTAAGATGCAAATTTTTCTAAGCATTAAAGTACAAGAAAGACGACGCTGAAAACTGTAAAAGCGTACCTGACGAGTCTTCTCGTTCCACCACCTGAAACTTAAAATGCATGTGAGGGTAGTTCATGTAGAGGCAAAAAAAGTAAGGTTTTGGTAATTTCCCCAACCCTATGTCATATCTTGGTGGGTCCCTAAGAGTTTAATTAAGGATGATTTTGTCAAGCAAAACATATTAAGTTTAGTAGATCTTTGAGGTATCCAACAAATCTAGAGAAAGAAACAGATCTGTGCTCTCTCTCGCTGCTAGGTGGAAGATCCTGAGTTCTTTTAAATTTGTTATGTTGTTTAATAATTCATCCTATAAAACACCCTAATGCTCAATGAACATTTATGTATAAATTATCCTTAAGAATAGGGTAATTATCATATGTAATTTTATTTTGAATATTATGGTGAAGACCCTTAAAGAGACAAGTTAGTGTTATTGAAACACTTGGCCAAATTTTTTTCCAAATTGGGCTTGTAGTATTTGAAAGATGTTTTAATTTTAAATAATGTTTACTTCTCTAATCCTTATTTAAATGAAACTTAATTTAGCCTAAATCACTACTAAGCCCTTAAGACCTAGGTGAGTGTCTTAATTAGTTTTGAAAAGATTATGCTTTAGGTGGTCATAATTAAAGATTTGAATTTTATCTGAAAATCAAAATAGGGGTATTAAATTGATTAATTATTGACTTCAAAATTCATACCCCTAAGCCCTAGGTTCATTTTATTTTAATAAACATCCAAAATTTAATGATTTAGAAATTTATTAACTTTTCTTTTCAATTGGGAAAGTGAGGTTGGTTTCTACCAATTAACCCCTTATGTTTCAAGCATCCAAGTTAATATCAGAGGTTACCCATTTGCCTCTTTAAATTAAGCCTAAATGTTAATTAAAAATAAATTTCCAAAATTACATATTTGCCTCTAAGGCTCTAACCCTTCATAATTTGTCCCAATTCAAATGACTTTGAAATTTTTATCCTACCTCATTCATGGGTCAATTGAGACATCAGAGAAAACTTTGAAATTTTTATCCTACCTCATTCATGGGTCAATTAAGACATCAGAGGAGAAAATGTGATTTCTCAAATTTTTATCCTACCTCATTCATGGGTCAATTAAGACATCAAAGGAGAAAATGTGATTTTTCAGCCATGAGGCTCTAACACTTCATAATTTATCAAATTCAATTCAAATGACTTTAATTTTTATCCTACCTCATTCATGGGTCAATTAAGACATCAAAGGAGAAAATGTGATTTTTCAGTTTTTATCCTACCTCATTCATGGGTCAATTAAGACATCAGAGGAGAAAATATGATTTTTGAAATTTTTATTTAATTTATATAATTATTTTTATGTAAAAATAAGAATTTTTAAAAAAAATTCCTAACTTGACCAAGACAGATCCCAATCCCTTGAAATTCTTGTTGGATGTAGACCTAGACTAGAAAAGCTTTTAGACTAAATTTCATGATTTTTTAAATTTTATTTGAATTTTATAAATTATTTTAAATTTTGGGGTATTTATTAAATATAAAATATTTAAATGGAGAAAATTAAGTTTTATATTTTTGAAAAACCCTCCTAAGGTCAGAGAACTCAAAGGAGAAAATTTTATATTTTTGTGAGTTCTATTTCATTTATTGGAATTATTCTTAATGAAAACCTGTTTTAGCCTATAAAAATTATTTTTAAGCTTTGAAATTTAGTATTTTTATTTAGAAAATTAGGAAAGTATTCTAATTGTTCCTAAGCTCTTAGGAAGTAATTTAGAATATTTCCATGAATTTTATTATTTTTGTGATTTTTTATTGATTTTTAATTATTTAAATATTTAAAATAGGTTAAAAATCAAGTTTTTATTTTAAACTCCATTTTATTTTTAGAAATTACCACTGATCACAAAGAACTCAAAAAACAAGTTTTTATAAATGTTAGAGTTATATTTTGATTTTTAAAAATCATTTAAGTGCCAAAAAAGTTTTTTATCTTTAAAAATCAATTTAGGCCATCAAACAGACTCAAAATGCTAGGAAATTTGTATGGGCAGTTCTCTTGATCTTAAATAACAGTGGAGATAAATAATCAAGTCATTTTGTATTTTGTATTTTCTAAAATTAATTATCTTAGTGATTTAGAGTTTGTAAAGATTAGGTGTATTTTAAATGACTTGACTCATGAAAAATTTTCCTAAGGGTTCTCTAATTATAGTAAACTTTCAAAAGTTTTCTTGGATTTTTCTAAATAAAATGCTAATTATTATGATTAATTTATACAAATAATGTGCATAAACTTGAAAAACATGTATCTCTATCTAGGGACCTCTTTTGAATTTAGAAAAATCAGAGAATGTTCCCCTTGACAAGGGCTAAAACATGCTAAGAACTCAAGCTATGGTGATAAGTCTACATGCATGGAGAGTTAAAATACTCCTAATGCTTATTAATTTATTAAAAATAAAACGATCATTAAATTGACATAAATTTTTTTCCAGATTGTTCTCCTCTGTACTCTGAGCAAGTGGGTATTTTTATTTTTTTTTATGATTTTTCTACACAAAGTTATGTTATTTTGAAGTTTTGGGGATTAAGTAAATAAGAAAAAGCCCCTATTTTTCTACTTATCTATGTCAACCTGGTACGGGTCAAACAGGCCATGTGTCACTGCCTGATTAGGCGCTGCCAGACAGGTCATCTTTGCCCCTATCGGACTGCGCTCCGTCCGACGTGATCAGGGCCGCCCAAACGATACACGCTCGATCTGACGGCCATGGGTCATCATCTTAAATGAACTGGACCCAAAAACTGTCCATTTTAAAATGCTAATATCTCACTCGATTCTCAATGAAATTGAGTGCAGTTTTTTTTTAATCCTCATCTTGACTAGCCAAACACATCCATACGGTTGATGAACCCCTTAAATTAACTTTATATTCATGAATAATTAAAAGAAACTCGGTTTAGGGTTAAATTTCAATAGCTTGGTCCAAGAGGGGTAGCCTTGATTGGATGTTGGTAGAAGCTTTGTTTGGGTCCCAGGAACATAGTGATGGAGCCTCTGGTCGTGGTGAAATGCCTAGACCAAAATTCAACTAAGGCCGATTTGGGGTTTTCTGGAAGTCCACCATAAGGTCGCCGGGTGATGGGGCTTTTGTGGGGGATCTTCCTCTCTTGATGTTGAGATGGTGTGGGTGTAATTAAATTGAATTTGCTGGAGGTTTGGAGGATGTCATGTTTCGGCCTTGAAATTGAGCTTCAAAATTGAACTCGAGCAACGACTTTGAGTGGCTTGGGAAGGTTTTGTTAAGCTCAAGAGGTCTCCAGGAAGCACTGGAAGAAACTTTACATAGTCTCCCAAGGAATTTCAAGCTCTCTCTTTTGGGCCATGGAGGGGGAGTTTAAATAAAATGGCCTAGGCTGGTTGCCACAGCCAATTGAGGGGTGCATTTGGTTGCTTATGGGGAGGGCAGAGAAGCTCCAACGAGCAATTAGGCTGATTTCGCCTTTGGGTTTTAATTGGGTGAAAATTCCTTATCTTGGCCATGATTTTGGCCATTTTACATCCACCAAGGTGGCTGACCAGCCAGGCATTGGTCACCTCTTGGCTCAGGGAAGTCAAGGGTGGCTAATGATGATTATCTCCCAAGTGTAATTGATGATGTTGGAGATATTTCAAGTTAGATCCAAAAATGGGTAAAATTGCTTAATTTGGGGATCCATTGGTACATATCTTATCATGTTGATTTTAGTAGGGTTTATCCTGCTATTTAGGATGGTTTTGGTGGGTTTGAAATCATTACTTTAGTAGCTTAGACATGGTTAGAACATGTAAGAACCGGGATAATCTTTAATGTTGGAAGAAGTTGTGATTTAATTTCATGTACTTCATTTACTTCTTTTACTTCTTGTGAGAACATGTAAGAACCGGGATAGTATTGTCTCAGTCAGCAATTAGAAAGAATCACATGAGGTTGCATGATGGAGAATGTAATTCATATGATTTAGTGCAAGTATATAGGGAAATAATCTTTGAAGGGTGTAGAGTTAGAAGACTTTAAAGTGATATGAAATTATCTTTGAAATTAAACCACAACTTCTTCCAACATTAAAGATTATTAATCTCCACAACTTTCAACCAAAACTTTAATTACTTATCATTTTAAGGAGAAAGATAAGGAAAAGTACTTAGAATCCATGAGGAAAACAAAAAACACTTTAGTTTAAAAGAAGAAATCATTGTCAAACCAACAACAAGTCTCAATTAAAACCAAAGAAGTACTCAGAATCCATGGAGAAAACAAAACCACACTTTAGTTTAAAAGTAGAAATCATTGTCAAATCTCATAATCCATGGAGAAAATAAAATCACACTTTAGTTTAAAAGTAGAAATCATTGTCAAACCAATATTTATGGAGAAAATAAAACCACACTTTAGTTTAAAAGAAGAAATTATTGTCAAACCAACAATATTGTATGGAGAAAACAAAACCATACTTTAGTTTAAAAGTAGAAATCATTGTCAAACCAACAATACATTAATTAAAACTAAAAGTAGTCTTTTAGTTTAAAAGTAGAAATCATTGTCAAACCAACAAGAAGTCTTGATTAAAACCAAAAGTAAATCAAAACAGAAGATAAAAACTTATCCCAAATCCTCCACCAATCTGTTGAAGTTACTTTGAATCTCTTTTCTTTTACAACACTCTCAAAATAAACTAAAAACAAAAAGGATAAAGTAAATTTGTGTGGTACCTGAAAATCTCTCCAAAACTATCTCTCAAAACTCTTCAGGACTCCTCCTCTTCAAACTCTTTTGAGAACTTTCAAGCACCCACTTCAAAGTAACTTCAACAGATTGATATGATATTACATGATAATGATACGTATACTTGTGTAGTATCCTAATGTATAAATCAAAGTGTTAAATTCTTATTTTCTTGAGGATCAAATTTTTTGTTTTGTTGCAAAGTAAGTAAATATATGTGAAAATTATAATTAAAGTCATTTTTATACTGTTACATATAAACAGTCGAGATCAAGTTTTTTGCGCCGTTGATGGGGAAATTAAATAAGTAGATTGATTTAAAAGAGAATTTCTATTTTAAGAAAGTCTTATTTAAACTTTAAGAGTTATAATATTTATTTTGTGTGTTTTATTTTATTTTATGTTATTCTATGCGTAGTTCAGGTTCTGAAGGTCTTTTATCCTACGATTCTGAATTAGAAGGAACAGTTAAAAAAATATGAAAAACAAAAAAAAATAAAAATCTTAAAAATCTAAAAAAATTAAAGAAATGACAAATCAAAACAATCAAAATGCTGAAATTCATCAAGAATTTAGACCTTTATGAGATTATGCCAACCCTATAGTATATGAACTTGATTGTAATATTCAACAACCTATTGTAGTAGCTAATTCATTTGGCCATAAACCCGATATTATCCAAATGGTATCAAACAATCAATTTGGTGGATCACCATATAAAGATCCAAATTTATATCTTGCCAATTTTTTAGAATTGTGGGGTATCCATTCATATGTTACTTAATTTATGAATTGAATATTAATTGAAGTAATAGAAATACACGTCCTACCGAGACAGAGACAGAATTGGTAACTTGCTATCCTCTTGCCTAGCAGGCAAAGATGGACCCCCGTGGAAAGACTGATTCATTCGGATCAACATGAGGAACTCCATTGCATTGCCAGAATCCATGTTGTATATTTGAAGCAGTTGACCTCCTTGCTTCTCTCATGGTACAACCCTCTTCCCCCTTTCTCCTCGGTCCACAGAGACAAAATGTAGGACTGGTGCCAACAGTTCATCACGGAAGAAAGGACTCGCCGAGCCGGGATCACTCACTAATACTAAAACTAAGACTATAAGTCTAATATAACTAATCTAATTAGAATTTAGAAAGAATATAATAATAATATACATAATAGAAAAGAACTGTCTTTTATGTATTCTGTATACTTTCCCCAGTTCTGTTGCTACCGCGGCCCTTACGCAATCGATCGATATATATTTCGACACAGCATAGGTCATCGAAAGGATCTCGGGTGACTCACCAAAACATGAAAGTCAGGATCTTTCAGGAAATTGGATTCCTATTTTAAAGAGTGCCATAACCGCATGGATAAGCTCACACTAACCCGTCCATTTTGGATCCAATTCGGGATTTTCCTTAGGACGTATCAGGAAGGAATAGAGGAAGAGGAAAACCTGAAGATTTTACATAGTGCTTTTGATTGAAAAAGAAATATGATTTCTTTCGTACCCCTAGCTCGATGAGAAAATGGGTCAGATTCTACAGGAACTCTATTCAATTAATAGCCATAATGTTCATAAGAATACATATTATACCAAGAACATACCATTCTGTTTATATGGGATGTACCTTCACATAGTGCTGGATGACCTCCTTTTCAGGGAGAGCTAATGCTTATGCTTGTTGGGTATTTTGGTTTGACACTGCTTGACACCCAAAAAGGAAGCGAGCTACATCTGAGCTAAGCTTGGATATGGAAAGTCCTCCTTTCGTTTCTCGACGGTGAAGTAAGGACCCAAGCCAATGAGCTTATTATCCTAGGTCGTAACAAGTTGATAAGATCTCTTTTGTACGTCCCAATTTCGCCACACGTGAGGGACATGGAGACGTACAAAATGAAAGAGAGGGAAGGGTTTCTCTCGCTTTTGGCATTGCAGGCCTCCCCCAGAGAGGCCCACACGAATGGCAAGCGCTTTTCTTTGTGTATATCCTATTTTAATCGGAACTTGATGAGTCAATCCACCTTCACGTCTTGCTTTTACTGTTATATCGGGAGTTACTCCACGTATTGCTTGACGTAAAACAGATAGTGGATTTGTGTCTGTCTTTTGTTGAATCTTTAAATATGATGGTGTATCAATGATGTCATAATACTTACATTATCTCCTTTCTCATTGAGGGATAAAGCTATGACGTGGTTGAATTTGTTAGCACTTAGATCTATCATAACATGGGGTGTTTTAGCTCAAAAATTCCTTACTAAATATTTGTCACCATCAAAAATAGAACTTGGGGTGATTTAGCACAAAAATTCCTTGCTAAATATTTTCCACCATAAGAAACTGCGAAGCTTAGAAATTATATTACATCTTTTAATCAGTTTGAAGGGGAATCTATTTATGAAGCATGGGAAAGGTTTAAATAACTATTAAGAAAGTTTTCACACCCTGCAATACCATATTCGTAAATAATTCAAACTTTTTGTAAGGGATTAGTTGGTTCTCTTAGATCTATTATCGAAGCCGTTGCTGGTGGTTCATTGTTGTCAAAACCATTTCATGACACTTATGCTTTAATTGAAGAAATGACTACCAATAATTTTCAAAGGCTTTCTGAGAGTGTAAATCTAGAGAAAATAGCCAATATTCATGAATCTGATGCATTTACTATGTTAGCAAATGAAGTTGCTGCAATTTCAAGGAAGTTAGAAACATTCGTAATGAATTTTTCTCAACCAATTTCCATGATTGAAGAGAATTCATTAGGCCAAATGGTAGATTATCAAACATGATTAGAGACTTTGAATTCCATAAATAATAAGCAGAATAACCCATATTCAAATTATTATAACCCATGTTGGAAGAACCATCCCAAGTTTAATTGGAATAATACTACGGGTGATAATAATCAGCAATGGGGAAACAATCATGTAAACCCATTAGGAAACTAGACAACAAGGGGAATAATAATTATAAATCTATTTATCCTCCAGGTTTCAATAGTAATCTACAATTTAAGGAGAAAAAGTTTTTCATGGAAGAAGTGGTGTTAGAAATGGGAAATCAGTTACAAAGTCAATGGGCTACAATTAGAAATATTGTGAATCAACTTAGAAAAATCACAAATTCATTAAGTAATAGATCCCAAGGAACACTTTTTAGTAAAATTAAAACAAATCTGAAAGACCAGAATAAAGAGTAAGTAAAAGCCGTTCAACTTAGAAGCGGAAGAGAGTTGGAAAGTGAGGTTAAAAAAAAGGAAAGTAGAGAGAGAAGAAATTGAAGAATTAAAAGAGGATGCTCCAAAAGATTCTGAAAGACCTATTTCTCCACTTATAGTTAACTTAAAAAAACCATCATCTCCATTTCCTCAGAGAATTTATCAACAGAAGATGGATAAGTAATTTTCAAAATATCTGGACTTTTTTAAGATGCTCACAAAAAACATTCCATTTGCTGAAGCCTTAGAACAAATGCCAAGCTATGTAAATTTTATGAAGGATACTCTCAACAGGAAAAAGAAGTTTAAAAATAATGAGATTGTTGCAGTGCTATAATTCAGAAAATGCTTCCTAAAAAGCTTAAAGATCCTTATAGTTTTACAATTCCATGTGCAATAAGAAACACATTTTATGGGAAAGCTTTATGTGATTTAGGTGCAAGCATTTACCTTATGCCATTATAAATATTCAAAAGATTGCGATTAGGAGAAATAGCCCCAACTACTTTAACTTTGCAGTTAGCAGATCGTTCGATAACGTACCCTAAAGGAGTTATAGAAGATGTCCTAGTGAAAGTGGACCAATTTATCTTTGCTATTCATTTTATTATGTTGGATATAGAGGAAGATAAGGAGATACCTATCATTTTGGGGAGACCTTTCCTAGTCATACGAAGAGCAATAATAGATGTGCAAAAAGAGGAATTTACAATGTACGTTAATCATTAAACTATTACTTTTAACATTTCAAGATCAATGAAATATCCTACAAAAGGTAAAGATGATGAATGTTATAGAATGGGTGTTATAAGATTTCCGAGTGAATGTCATTTCAAATCTAATTATGAAGAAAAATCTGAAGTAAAAGATTTGGAACACGAGCAAGAAGAGGAATTAGATCAATGTGAAGATCTTTTAAGAAAGCTTCAAACTATTTATAGGAGAAAGTTTTGAAATTTTGGACACGATAGAAAAAGATAAAACATTTTGTCCATCAATAGAAATTGAGTTAAAGTTACTTCCTGATCATTTAAAATATGCCTTTTTAGGAGATTCCTCTACTTTATCAGTTATAATTTTTTCAAAATTAACACTGAAAGAAGAAGAAAGGTTGATGAAATTTTTGAAAAATTTTAAAAAGCCTTTGGATGGACAATATCTGATATTAAGGAAATAAGTCCTTCAATTTGTATGCATAGAATTCATGTGTAAGAGAACTGCAAATTGAGGGCCCATCCTCAAAGGAGATAAAATTCTGTTATGAAAGAAGTTGCAAAGAAAGAAATTTTAAGGTGGTTAGATGCTAGAATTATATATTTGATTTCAGATAGTGCTTGGGTTAATCCAATTCATTGTGTTCCTAAAAAAGGAGGAGTAACTGTGACTGTGAATGAACATAATGAGCTAATACATACTAAATAAGTTGCAGGGTGGCTAATATGCATTGATTATAGAAAATTAAATCTTTCCACTAGGAAAGATCATTTTTCATTACCCTTTCTTGATCAAATGTTGGATAAACTAGCTGGGAATAAACATTTTTTCTTTTTTCAGGAAGGAAATACTGGTTATCAATAGCAAACAATTTTTACCAGTACTTATGGTGCATTAGCTTTTAGAAGAATGCCCTTTAGTTTATGTAATGTCCCTGCTATATTTCAAAGATGTATGATGCAATTTTTTGTGATTTAATTGAAAAAAGAATTCAAGTATTTATGGATGATTTTTTAGTGTTTGGAACTTCATTTGACTCATGTTCAAAATATTTATCAAAAGATCTTAAGCGCAGTGAAGAAACAAATTTAATCCTTAATTGGGAAAAATGTCAATTTATGGTAGCAGGAGGAATTGTATTAGGACATTAAATATCAGAAAATGGTTTGGAAGTAGATCCTGCTATAAATTTACCTTATTGTTAATTTACCTTATCAAACAAAAATGTAAGGGAGATTAGGAGATATTTTAGGACATGCTGAATTCTACAGGAGATATATTGAATACTTTTGAAAAATTGCTAAGCCTTTATGCCATTTACTGGAGAAAGATGTAATTTTTAAATTTGATGAAGAGTGCCTAAGAGCTTTTGTGTTATTAAAAGAAAAATTAATCACTGCACCAATTATAATTTCAGTAGATTGGGGAAAACCTTTTGAACTGATGTGTGATGCTAGTAATTATGCTATTGGAGTTGTTTTAGGACAAAGATATGATAAAATTTTCAAAGTAATTTACTATGCTAGTAAAACTCTTAATTAAACCCAAATCAATTAAACAACAGCTGAAAAAGAGTTATTAGCAATAGTATATGCCTTTGATAAATTTAGATCATATATAATTAAACTCATGTAGTAGTGCATACAGATCATTCTGCTATTAAGTTCCTAATAAACAAAGGATGCTAAACCAAGACTTATAAGATGGATTCTTCTTTTGCAAGAATTTGACTTTGAAATAGTAGATATGAAAGGAACTGAAAATCAAATTGATGATCATTTGTCCAGACTTGAGTTAGAAAAACTGCTCTATTTTGAAAAATAAATTAATGAATATTTTCCAGATGAAAAACTGTTAAAAATTAATAAGTAGTGTGTTCCATGGTATACCAACATTGTGAACTTTCTTGTTAGTGATATTATACCCTGCGGAAAGACATACCAACACAAGAGGAAATTTATTTTTAAATCTAAGACTTATTTTTGGGGTGACCCATTTTTATATAAATAAGGAAATGATCTAATTATTTGAAGAGTTGTACCGTTAGAAGAGACTTATGAAATTATCCAAAAAAGTTAGAATTTTGATTTTGGGAGACATTTGCGTGTTGATAAAGTAACATACAAAATTTTACAATCTAGATTTTATTGACCTACTATCTTTAGAGATAATAATGCTTGTATTAAAACTTGTGATGGATGTCAACAAGTAGGTAATATTTCTAGAAGAAATGAGATGCCCCTCCATTATATGCTCAAAGTTGAAATATTTGATTTTTGGGATTAGATTTCATGGGACCGTTTATACCATCTTTCGAGAATTTATATATAGTATTAGCAGTGGACTATGTATCCAAATGGACAAAAGCGTTGCTTTATCCTGATGTGATGCTCAAAGTGTTGTAAATTTTCTTAAAAACAAACATATTTTGTAGATTTGAGATGTCGAGAGTTATCATAACTGATGGGGGAAGTCATTTTAGAAAATTCATAATGGAGAAATTATTAAGGAAATATCATATAAATCATAAAATTGCTACTGCTTATCATCCTCATACAACTAGTTTGGTTGAATTATCCAATCAAGAAATTAAAAGAACTATGGAAAAATTGATTGGTCAGTCAAACTTGACTATGCGTTGTTGGCTTATAGTAATGCATACAGAACTCCTATAGGAATGTCCCCATATAGGCTAATATTTAGGATAGCTTGTCACTTCCCAGTTGAACTTGAGCATAAAGCATATTGGGTGATTAAAGAGTTCAATTATAATTTCAAAGATACTGGTGAGAAAATAATATTGTAATTAAATGACTTGAAGAGATAAAGAATGAATCTTATGAGAGTGCTAAAAGTTATAAAGAAAAGATGAAGATGTGGCATGATCGAAGGATTCATACTAAAAATTTTCAACAAGGGCAACATGTTTTGCTATATAATGCAAGGTTAAGATTATTTCCAGGCAAGCTTAAGTCAAGGTGGATGGACCCATTTGTTGTGATAAAAGTTTATCCTTATGGAGCTATGGATATTAAATATCCTAAAATTGATAAAGTGTTTAAAGTGATAGTCATAGACCGAAACCTTATTTTATAGTAGATCAGTATAAATTCAACAATCAAATGATGTTGGGTCAACTAGAATAAGCACTGATTAAATCGGGCTGACGACATTAAACCAAGCACAAGAAACCCATAGTTATTAGTGTGTTTTTGCTTTGATTGTTGTTTGTGTGATTGAGAAAAATAGGGTAGTATTTTTGAGATTATTATGTGTTAGTATGGATTTTAAGACTTTGTTTAGTAACTAGATATGTTAGAATGAGAAGTTGGAAGTTAAGTTGACTGGTGTAAAATTGAGCACTTGCACTTAAGCGCCAATATTCCGCGCTTAAGCGCGACAGTTAAAAAACATGTACTGAATTAAGATTCTAGAAGGTTTAACCACCAATTGGTTTGTAAAAATGTGCAAAAGCATTTCTAGGACGTCTCTAAAATTTATTAGAAGGATTTAGGCCTATAAATAGAAGGGTTTAGTGAAGGGATTTCACCCCAGATCATTTTTAGGGCTAAAAGTCTAAGAGAGAGAGAGATTTTGAGAAGATGTCTTCATGGGAGATGGATTTGAAGAAGAAGAAAGTGACCATGAGGAAGAAATTCATTAGTCAAAGTGCACAAAACATGTATAATGATTTCTTAGCCGTTAGTATCGAAGGAATATTAGAAAAGATCAATAAAATTGAGACTTTTATTATAAACTAGAGACAAAGATAATTGTGATTCATGCACATCTTGAGCATATTGGATGGCAATTGAAAAAGCAATTTAGCCATACTAGTTACATAGAGAAAGTGGAAGAAGATAGTATTAGATCTCGTCACCACCGTCCGTTTTATCAACTTTATATTCCGATTGCCCAAGGAGAGA
This sequence comes from Phalaenopsis hybrid cultivar, assembly GCA_002079205.1. Taxonomy (NCBI): domain Eukaryota; kingdom Viridiplantae; phylum Streptophyta; class Magnoliopsida; order Asparagales; family Orchidaceae; genus Phalaenopsis; species Phalaenopsis hybrid cultivar. Next base: position 98,349 of record JXCR01064161.1, on the reverse strand, counting down.
CCATTTTCTCATCTGAGATTATTTTGAGTGAGAATTAAGTGTTTATGTACTTGTCATAATTTGTGAATGAATGTATATGTTTTTTTTTGTGAAAATTAGTGTTACTTTTGTTATGAATTGAATTCAGTTATATGAGAGAATTCTGAGAGAAAGGAGAATTAAGGGAGAAGAAAATAGTCATTTATGTGTTATGAGACCATTTAGAGGTGGTATACTTTGGCATATAGCTCATTTTACTTAAATTTAAAAATCTCAAAAATCATGCACTAGCGCCTATGCGCCACATTCTCGCACTTAAGCGCGATGTAACCCGAGAGGCAGGCGCCTAAGTGCCTCTTACCCGTACTTAAGCACCGGTTCACAAAAACCGGTTCGCTAATGGTTAAAAGTGATAATTAAAATCAAAAATTGCCATTTTTACCCTCACTATCATCTTCTTCCTCTTGAGTTCTCAATTTGGAGAGCTAGGGCAAGCCATTAAGTAGAGATTTCTTGGTGGAATTGAGAAAATTTTGCTAGATTTGGATTTGTTAAGGTAAGAGCTTCACTTCTATGTATAAATTTTTTATTTTCCCCATCAATTTTGAGTACATTTGGAAGAAGTCAAAAGTTAAATATTCATGGTGAAAAATGAGGAAAAATCTATAGAAATTTCTTAGAAAGTGCAATCAAGCTTTTAGAAGTTTAGTTTAGTAGTTTAGACTTGATTTTGGAAGTTATTGTGAAATTTTATGAAATTTGTAGAATGACACCAAGAATGAAGAAGAGTAAAGGAAAAGGCCATTTTGATTCGAGCAAATTTGTGCGTTCGAAAGCTCAAGATAGGTATAGTGATGCTCTGTAATCATGAAACCTTATCAAGGAGCATTGTTTAAAAAGTCCGGGTGGATCTGTAGAAGATCTTATGGTTCGTCGACAGTGGGAATGATTCTCTTGTTTCTCTGCTGTGGTTGTTATTTGTGTAGTTTGGGAGTTCTATGTAAACCTCCCTCAGGTTGAAGAAGATCGAGTTATGGTTCAACGAAAACTTGTACCTTAATCACCAGAGGTAATCAATATGTTTTGGAATTTGCCACCTGAGACTTTGTGTTTTTATGCAAATTATAGTCCGTTTGAGATGGAGCTAGATGAGATTATTTCCTACTAGACTTTTCAAAGAGGACTACAGAAGAACACAAATGAGAGGAGAGTTAACTTTGCTACATCAAAGTTAAGTGCACCTTCAAAGGCGTGGCACTATTTTATTTCATCCCATCTATTACCTACAAATCATCCAGTGAAGTTACCAAAGAGAGATCGATGTTGAGTTTTTGTATCCAAGAAGGAAAGGTCATCAACATCGGAGTGTTGATTTATCAGACTATCATCAGTTATGCCATTGCCGCTACTACTACAGGTTTGGGATTTACTTCCTTGATCCTTTCTTTATGTGAGCAGGCTGCAATGAGATATGATAACTAGGAGGAAGTGTTGTTGCCTTTAAAACCAATTACTAGTGTTAATGTGAAGTCATATTTGGAGCATTCTATTTTTGGCTGGAGAGGAGGATTTTCAAGGAGCTATGGAATGGAGATGTCTACTGCTTCTACATCTAAACCATCTACCTCAAGAGCTTCTACTTTTATATGTGAGTCTAGAAAAACTCAAAGTCAATTATTACAGAGGATGATGGATAATATCAATTATACGACAGATAAAGAACAAAATTTAGAGCATTTTGCAGATCATATTGATGAGTACATTAGAAGAAAAAGTGATTATGAAGAGAAATTTTATTCATCTCTAGAAAACGTCATTAGGGGTAACCAAGGAGTGGAATTTCCTCCATATCCTAGATACCCTGACTATGAGCCTGCATATATCTGGAACAACGGTGATTCTAAAAATCATGAGGAGGATGACTGATTTATTTTTATGTTTGTAACATGTAGTTGGACTATGTGGTTTAGACTTGCTACATTTGCACTTGTGTATTTGTTTAAACCTTCTGATGTGTGAGACTTTTATTTTGTTTAATTGTATTGTGCTGTTGTGTTTTGTTAGTATTTTGTTTTAATTTCTAGGGTAGTAATTGTTATTGTTGTGTTGAGTACTTACTATGTTAGTTAGTTTAGGATTGAACTTGATTAGTTTAGGATTGAACTTGACTCTATGTCTTGTAAAAAGTAGAAAATCTTGCTAACTTTAGTTTTAAACTTTAAATTCAAAAAATTGCCACCCTATATTTTTCTTTTATCATGTTGTCAGCGTTATTTCGGGGATGGTTGTAAGGAGTTGCTCGTAAGAAGCTGTCGGTCATCGGAATCGAAATCCCGTCGCCTGCTTCAGAAGGACGTTGAAGTATGAAATCAAGCTGACCCCATATTTTTCATAGTTTAAAATGAAAGTGCATTGTACCTCAAATCCTGTATCTATCCGAAAGGATAAACACAAGAATTGAGGAAGAGGCTCGATCAGATAAACTAAGGAAAGTATGACGCCCGTTTGGTCTGCGAAACCTTTGTGTTTGTCGACATGTTACCATATTTAATATAAAGGATTAAATAAGGTTTATATTAAGCTGGGTTCGGACAGGCTTCTTATAAGGGCAAGCCCCTATAGTTAATTACATCCTAAATGACCAAAGTCACGGAACATGCTTCCTATAAGGGCAAGCCCCTATAGTTAATTACATCTTAAATGACCAAAGTCACCGAAATACTCTCGATAAAAATCAGGAAATATTATCTTCAAGGAATTTCAAAGGGTAGGACTCTTCAACTAAATTAGACGTATAGGTGTGAAAGGGGATTAGTTGAAATTCTGAACATTTTATTGTAGAATCCAATGGAAGAAGGACTAAGGGTTGTCATGGATCCAGAGGAGCACCTCGGTGAATTCCCAAGCTATCCTAATGTTTGGCTTAAATTTAGAGGAGAAAAATTTAAGTGTTTCATCCTGCAAATTTTGTTAGTTAGAGCTTACATTCANATATGGGAAACCTATTGGTTTGGATGAGAAAATTAAAGTAGATCTGTTGGTTATTGGATCCGTCGCTGTTGACCCGTGCACAGGAGCTCGACTTGGGAAGGGTGAGGTAGTATTTCTTGCCTCATTCTATTACACTTCAAATATGATACTAAATATAACATGGGGTATTTACATACATACCACACAATTCTTATATGTTTACATATTTATGACCTAAACTTTTCTTTTTACATGCATAACACTCAAATCTTTTAATATCGCATTAAAAAATTTTACTCTTTCTAACTTTATAGAAGTGAAATACACCTTTTAATGCATAGTTTTTTAACACCGAAGCATTCTAATGTAAACATCAAATTTTAGGTTTTAGATATGTAAATACATAAGAAGAATTGTGAGGTATGTATGTAAATTTCCTTTTTAACATAACATCAAATCTAGAAATGTTCTTTCCGAAGGTTAATTTATTTGATTCTTGTGGGGTTCCTGTGAGTTGCATGATTTGAAAAATGTTTTATGTCATGGACATCTTTATTGAAGTATTTGCACAGGTTGGATTCAGATATTTCTAGTCATCCATCTGGCAATTTGAATATAATTATTTTGATTATAAATTAATAGTCATTGTTATCATCATCATTTGCCCTCTTCCAACTATTTCATATCAACATATTTATATTGTTAGGCAAAAAGTAAAATGCTCATTTACTTTCCTTACTAATACATATATATAACATTTCCCCTCGATGTGTGATGCAAAGTAATCTTTTATTTGAATCCATGAGAGTTCACATATTCCTTAATGACTCAAATTAAGCACTTGATCTTGAAACTACAGCGATTTTTTTTTCTTCCTATCCATGTTAGATGTGTAAATGTGAATGTTTGTGTGGTATGATGCCCCTTAAACATATTGCAAAAAACAAATAACTTCGATCACAAACTGCACCTTTGAATTGCATTTTGACAAAATCCAGTTATTTTAGGGATTTGCTGAACTTGAATATGGGATGCTGCGACACATGGGGGCTGTTGATGATTCTACTTTGGTGGTAACCTCAGGTAAGTATATTTTTGATCTGATGTGAAAGATTTGGGTGGTATGGATATAAGAAAGTAAAAGTTCAGGTGTTAGAATGCAAATCCATAGGAATTGGGTGGTATGTATGTAAATGCCCTTTTGATTTTTAATAATCTCGCTGTAGTGCATGAAAAGCAATTGGTCGATGACATTCCTGTGGAAAAGCTTCTCATCCATGATGTGCCAGTGGACATAATTTGCACCCCAACAAAAGTTATTTACACAAACACCACAATTCCGAAACCTCAAGGTTAGTATAGAAAAAAAAACACCCTTACATTCTCCATCCAATTTACAAAATTTAATTTAATTTTTTTTTTTAAGGAATCTATTGGGACAAGCTTTCTCCAGAAAAACTTAGCCAGATTCGAGTTCTAAGAGAGCTAAAAAAACGAATAGAGAAAGAAACAGGGCAGGTTCTACCCTCCGGTCCTTCTGAAAAGCTTCCCCCTACAGCCCAAAGGAGAAAACCAATGTGAGAGGATAGATCTGCAAATACATTTTGTTTCATAGGATGCTGCCCAAACTATTTTGATGCTTCGTTTCATGGTTATTATTGCATAAACTTTATACTTCAATAGGTAATGGATAATACTATTTGTCTGATGCATGAAAACTATTTGGGGGCATTTACATACATACCACACAATTCTTTTGTATTTACATACCTAACACCCAAATATCAAACTTAGGGTGTTAGATATGTAAATATGTAAGAATTTTGTGGTCTATCTCTAAATAAATAAATGAAGCAGATACATAAATCAACAAAAGACTGTCTACAATTATATCATTCATTACAAAAATTACAAATAAATCTCAAAATTATGAAAGAGTCAGGCTGAATGTAAATACCACAAAAATCTCATTGAAAAACATTATGAGATTTTCACCCACGCCCTAACAATTGGTAATAATTATAATAATATTTTGTAATTTATCCCTTCCTACTTCAAAAAAATAAAAATTAAATCACTAAGAAACTATGCATAATATGAACTGTAGCTGGTAAACTCTGCTTTCTCTCTTCTGCATCATCATCGCCTCATCGTGAAGACGACGGTGGATAAGTACCGGAATCCTTCCACCTCACCCCCGCCGACGTCGACGGCGGTGCAGCAGCCGTCGCCACCGCCGACGACGACGGCTTAAACCATTCTTGATCTTCCGATCCTCCCTCTCTTCGTCCCCACAATATCCTCTCCTGCTGCTCCGAGTAAAACAGAGGGAAGCTGCTCGCCGGCAAAGCTGCTCCCACCACCGCCTGAGAACCCAAAGATTCTGAACACACAATTGAAGAAGAACTCGAACTTATAAAATGTTCCGACAACACATTGCTCTGCCTCCTTTGATACTCCAAGTAATCCCCCGCAGTCTCGGCTGACTGGAATCTTATCAAATTTTGAGGAGCAGAGCTTGTCGCCGGAAGAAATTGCTGCGGTTGCCGGAGCCGGGCATTTTCCGGGAAGTTGAGCTTTGCTCTGTTGCCTCTAAACCGCAGAGCTGCTTCGTCGTAAGCTCTTGCGGCGGCTTCCGCTGTATCGAAAGTGCCGAGCCAGACACGTGCGGCTTTTACTGGATCTCGAATCTCGGCCGCCCATTTCCCCCATGGCCGCTGCCTTACTCCTCTGTAACGCGGCCGAATTTCAGTCTGTGCGTCGGGATGAGGAGAGGATTGTATGGTGGTTTGGAAGCTCGCTGTGCAATTGTAGGATTAAAAATGTTAGTTTTGTGATATGTTTGGAGAAAAGATTCAACTTTTTAGGGATAATTGCGTACAAATCATTTGAAATATTGATATTTATAAATTAAACAGATTGGTGATTTTTATGAAGTACGAATCAAATGAATTGAATGTATTTATACATGTCACGATTAAAATATTGAGAATTTGATAAAATGAAAATTATGGGTTGTGATTTTATCATGAATGTTGATATTTGAGTGAGAATTTAAATGGTGGATGAAAGAGGTTGGTTGATCTGTAAATAGTAAGTTTCAGGTGATATGTGCATGCATAGCAACCGAAATATTGATGTTCACAAAATCTAGCATCCCAAGTAATATTTTTTTAACTGTTGAACACATGTATTTACGCGCCACGATCAAAATATGAAAATATGGGCTGGGGTTTTATTATGAATTTTGATGTTGAGTGAATCCGAAAAATGAATGAATGCGTGTGTTGGATTTGTAAATAGCAATGTTTTGGGTGCTATATCTTTAAATGCCCCTATAAATTGTATTTGAATAATGCACCTTTTCATGTATTATGTAGGAATTGAGTGATATGCATGCAAGTTTTTCAAAATATATAGAAGTATATAATGGAATAAATTGAAAAAAAATTATTTTTATCAAGAGTATATATAGTTATCTTAAGATAATATCAACTACATTTAAATTATTTAGATTTAATATATATATATTTGGATAAATCTCATTTTAGATCAATGGTTTGGTGACATGATTTCAATCATAGATTATTGGGTTCAAGGGCTAAATATGCATAAATTTGCCATCAAATTACCTCATCTCAAAAAGAAAATCGTATATTCTAACACGTGGAGGTGTAGGTTTCATCATAGCATTGAAAAAGGATGAGAAATTCTAATAAAAAAGTGACTTTTGTGTTCTTTTACAAATAAAAATGAGACTTTTATTTGTTATAAGATAAAAGTTTGAATCTCCGGACACTTTTGAGTTTTTTATTTCATCATTGTTTATAATAATGATGAGAAATTATGATAAAAGTTAGTCTTGTGCTATTTTTACTTTAGTGCTTTTGATGAAAATATTCAACTTTTATAAATTTTGGAGATCAATATTCTGTATTCTTTTTTAACAAGATGCAACTTTCAAGTCGTAGAGGAAAGTTCGAATCTTTAAATACGTGATATGTAAGTAAATTGTTTAGATATTTGTTCTTTACATAGTGGTTGAAAATTTAGTTTCTCGTTATGAATTCAATCTCTTATATTATTCTCTTAACATAATTTTTTGAAATAAAAATACATCATTACTGAAGATAAGATAAGATTAGGTGTAAAAGTTCGTAGTAAGTAATTGTAAATTACAAGATAATGATTAAGGATATCTTTAATCTTAAACTTTAAAAAAAATCATTTAAAAAAGTAACTAATTTTGACTACAAAGTTGTCTTTTTACAAGATTAGAAAAGTTCAACCATCCAAAGAAAAAACTATCTTGGCCATGATTGCCTATTTTTCTTGTTTAGTGTTGATTTTTTTTTTAATTTTTATCCTTAAATACATATTTTAAATTTAAAACAAATAACTTTTAAATGTATTTAATATGTCAATTTATGATAAGCTTATTTCATAGTACTTTTGCTTTTTATAAGCATCATCAAACATAGACAGATGTTTTGCCGTAAATTTAATCACTCACAAACAAAAAAAGTGGTTCAAATCGATCAATCGATTTACAGATAATTTAAACAAACATATATATATATATATATATATATATCACATTTCAAATAGTGAAGAAAAAACAATACTTAAATATTTAATTAATCTAGATATGAACATTCTACATCAAAAAAAAAAATAAATAATAAATAAAAAATAAATCATCACCTGCAACATTCGAAGAAACCAACCCAGTCAAGCTTCTAAACTCGCCGGAACCTCTAATAAACCGTTTCACCTCCGGCGACACCTCCTCCCTCTCCCTCTTAACTCCTCCACCGCAAACCGCCGCAGAACTCGAACCCAACCGCCCGCCACGCGCCACATGTTCTCCTCCACTGCTTGCACTAGACTCGCCCGCTACAACACGTGTCAGAGCATTCACCATCATCTCCATCTCCATCTCTCTCCCATACTCCGAAAACATCGACACAGAACTCGCCGCCGGCAGCGGCGGGGGCGCCGCTGTTACCTCCTCCTCCTCTCCGGCCATGAAAAACCTTTCAATATCATCGGACTCGCTTGGCCGCGCCACCTTGTCAATTAGTTGCAGTGCAGGAAGGTCAATTTTGTAAATAATTGTAAAAATTTTTGAACCCTCTGTAGGCAGCTGAGGCTGTTTATATAGAGAAGGATGAATGAATTAAAGCGCCGTCTTTTTGGCGGGGGGGGCAAAAGAGGGTAAATATCGAAAATTTGAATTTGGAATGAAAGGCGAGAAGGTCTGGAGTGTAATTTTGGAAAAAATTTTACTCAGTCAGCGGGTTCCCACGGGTTTGACCGCCGTAACGGGTAGGGAACGGGCGATTGTTCATTATATCGTTATTTCTGCCGACGGCAAAATAAGTATATATAATTTTCTTGCTTATAATTTTTTTTTTTTTTATGATTAATTTCTAATTATTGTTCACGCATGACTAGATATCTTAATTTCAAAAAATAAAAAATATCAAATGCATTAACACTTCCAANGTTCATTATATCGTTATTTCTGCCGACGGCAAAATAAGTATATATAATTTTCTTGCTTATAATTTTTTTTTTATGATTAATTTTTAATTATTGTTCACGCATGACTAGATATTTTAATTTCAAAAAATAAAAAATGACAAATGCATTAACAGTTCCATTATTGATGCGCAATAGAAAAAGTTTATCATTCAACATAAATCTCGAGGCATGATACGAATCCCAAGGCAATTTTTTTAAACAAAAAAACGTTCAAATCAATTAAAAAACATACAAAACTCCAATTTCTTACGAACATGATGGCGCCAAAGTTGGTCCATAATTCCCAACTCTGTCAATTCCGGCCTCTGCGGCCTATGTATTTTATTACAGCTCCCTGATATGACTTATGTGACTAACTACGACCAAAATGGATTATAGCTCATGTAACTCCTAACTCCGACTTCTATTTCTTGTTAATGTTATTACAGCTCACTGGTACGACCTATATGACCTAGTATGCGACCCTCAACTCATGCAACTTTAATCTTCGATCTTTTCAGCCTACGAATGTTAACACAGTTCATGCAGTTTCCAACTCTAGACTCTGTGGCCTACAACCTTTATGACACCTCTTTGTTACAACAAATGTGAGCAACTAAGACCTGCACGAAAAACGGACATTATTAAGGCTCCCCTTTACAGCATATGTGACGACCTATAGCCTAAGCGGTTCATACCTCACGCAAATTCCAACTTTGGCCTTTGTAGCCTATAAACATTATTATAACTCTCTATTATAATCTATGTGACTAACTACAACCTACGCAATCCACACAGCTCATGCATCTCCAAACTTTAGCCTCTGTGGTCAACGAATGCTATCACAGTTCATTCAGTTCTCAATTGTAGCTTCTATGGCCACTGAAATTATTACAGCTCTCTGCCACGGCTTATGAGATTTACTACACCCAAACAAACATTACAACCGCCATCTACAATATTCACGACATACTATTGCCTCCATATAACAATCAATCCACTACAAAATTCTCGCCCTATCACGACTGGTATTGTTGAAATACTATTACACATCAACTTTGTGATTTCATTTTTTCTATCTCACAAGAAGAGCGATTTTATATACTAACTATTACATGGTGAGTTGTTTCAAGTTGGCTAGACCCCGTGATGTTATCCTATTTTGCTGATTCTCAATTTTCGTGTTTCCTCCTACTACTTTTCTATTATCTATGTATGTTGAACCTTCGTGTAACGCTAAGACAATAAATATCACGCCATTATCTTGAAGCTTCCAACGCGCAACAATTACCATCACTATTCTTATGAAAGAAAAACTAAAAGGAATAGTCAAAATTCAAATTCTTCATTGAGTTTGAATTTTTTTTGTATAAAAATATGCGACTAAACTTAACATTAAAGTCAATAAATTTTTTTTTAATTACGAAAATAACACTAAAAATTTATTCTAGAATATTGAAATTATGTCAATAACCTAAAAAAAAATTCAACTTTTTGACGCCTACTTGCTCATAAAAAGTTCTAAACACAAAAAGTTTTGCATTGAAATAACGCGAAACTTTTAGGTTGACTAAATACATTTTCCACGCAAGTTGGTCGTTGAATTAGCAGAGCATGTCAAACTTACAACCGACACCGGTCAACGATATTTTGATTTTATTTTTTTCAAATAAAGACTGCTGTTTTAATAATTGTCAATATTTTCCTCTTCAATTTTGTTGCACTCGCGACGTTCAATTTGTGGGAGCTTGACCGCATAAATCACACGGAAGAGAAATTCGCAGTACGCCTCCACGTGGCGACTTTTGATGCGTTCATTTATTATTCTGCGTATTTTTTAACATGTTTTTTAATGAAAATTTAATTAATGCGTCTGTGTTTATTAGGACAAATTATTCAGACAATGCATGTAGAGGTGCGTGCGGTGTCTGATCTCTACCGTCGATCAATGCAATCAAAATTTAAAAAAAAATGAAAGTGGGGTCCACTGAAATATATATTTGCTATCATGAACGGTGGAGATCGGTGCATCTCTGTATGTGGTGTCCGTATGAAATAATTTTTCGTTTATTAGAGAGCTTTGATAAGTTTTAATTTTCGCACATGATTTTTTATATATTAGCTGTAAAAATTATAATTTTTAGTATAAGATCTAAAGTATTACTATTGTTAACTTTTATAATTTTATGATATTGTATTATAAATAAAATTATCAAACTAGGTGTTGGATGTAAATATGTGAAAAAAGTGGTATGAATTTAAGTTTTTTTTAATTTAATTATCAGAAATTAACTTACATACGACACAATTATTATAATATTTAAATATATAACATCTAAAGTTTAAGATTTACATGTGTAGCTTTAAAATCTTTCATATCGTCAAACTCGCGGTCTCGATATGACATATCTAATGATATCAAAGTTGAGTCAAACCATGCCTTGAATCAAGCTATTGAAGCATATTTGGAAGCTTTAGATTGTCAATTTCATGATCAAGTGAAGTGAAAATTTGATCTATTTTTATAGTCAAATCGAGCGTCTCGATGAGATGAATCCAAGGAACTCAAGTTCGCTCAATTATGATTTCATTAATTAGGTGTTTAAATCATTAAAAAAATTCTTATGATCAAGGAGGATCAATATGGGTTATTTGATCAGGTAATTGGGGAAGTTATTCTCCAAATGACCAAAATGTCATACCCTATAAGCTATGAAACCACCCCCTCTCCTTACTTGAAGAGGAAAGAGAATAAGAGGAATTTCATAGCCCATTCTTGATTGAAGACCTGACGATAACTTCATGCCTCCATAAATGTCGACAACCACTGTCCGCCGCCATTACTTACGTCCCCAACCTCCTGCCACTGGAGATCCTTGTTTTCAAACATCATATCCCAAATTTAGTTTTAATGTATAACACTCATATTGAAGAATTGACGCTAACTTCTGGCCTCAATAGCAGCTGACAACCATCGACTGTCACCACCTATCACCGTCAACCGCTGCTTACGATTGTTACAACTAAAATATTGTGATTGTTTCTAGCACATGCATTTATCTTTACCATCTTTAAAGCCAAGAGCAGTGTCCCGTGTAAAATTATAATGTCGTTCTCTATAAGAGAATAAGTCCAATCACCAAGTACGGCCTATATTGTCAACATACGATATTGCAATCACCAATTATGGTCTATATGGCCAATGATATTACAATTACCAAGTTTGACTTTTGCAGTCAACTATTACTGTTACAACTTAAACTACGATATCTATTGTCAACTACTATTATTACAACAACCAACTATAGTCTTTGTGGAAAACTACTTATGTTATAACTTTCAACTATAGTCTTTGTAGCGAACTGTCGCTATTGTAACAACAGACTTCTATTGTTACCACTTCCAACTATTATCTATGTGAGCAACTGCTGCTATTACAACTACTGACTACAACCTTCCTAGCCATTTATTGCATTCTTAGAACCAACTATAATCTTTGTGCTCAACAACTATTGTCGCAATTCATAATTACAACCAGTGTGATCAATTTTCATTATTACAACCACCAACTACAATCTTTATGACCAACTAATACATTTGTGACAATTAAGTATTACTTTTACAGCTAACTATTACTATCACGTTTTCCAATTGTTATCCTTTTTTTATTATTGTAGTCATTGACTACAGTCTTTACGACCAACTACTGTCATTATAACAAACAACTACAACATTTGAGTCAAAATGTTGTTATTAAAGTCAAAAATCACATCATTTGTAGCTCAGTTATGATTATTATAGTTAAACTACTATTATATATATATGATTATCAATTTTGTACTTTCATATTCTCCAACTCAGATGAAGAGTGGAGCTATGCACTTATAATTACATATAGGGTTGTAAACGAGCCGAGCTTGAGCGAGCTCAGGCTTGGCTCGTGTNAGTAGGGCTGTAAAAGAGCCGAGCTTGAGCGAGCTCAGGCTTGGCTCGTGTTCGGCTTGTTCGAAATAGCTCGTGTTCGAAATCGGCTCGTGAATAGTGTGTTCGTGTTCGGCTCGATTAAAATATTTGTGTTCGTGTTCGGCTCGTGTTTNGAAAGTTCTGCTGCTGCTGTTACGCTTTATGGCCTGGGTTAGCTCCTTGTTCCCTAATTCCACATTCTTTGTCGCCTCCACCGCCTGAAACAAATGGAACGAAGAAATAAGATGTACATAGAAAAAAAATAGTAGCAACAAAAATAATGACAACAAGCCTTTATTCCGCTGAGTGGGGTCGGCTACATGAATCATTTTTCTCCATAATGTCCTATTGAGTGTCATATTTTCATGTAACTCTGAAATATTAAGATCATTTTTTTATACAATATGCATTAGTCTTTCTAGGTCTACCTTTGACTTTCTTAACATAAGTTGAATCTAAAACATCCAATCTCCTAACCGGATCATCGGGTGGTCGACATTTAATGCGACCAAATCATCTAAGACAGGACTCTCTCTAATAGAAGCAAATAAGAAAATAGTTGATACTGAGTGGTAACTTCTGAACAAAAACATAGCACCCGAAACATTGCTATCTACGAAACCTAACACCCAAGTTATATTTTTGAACCAACAAATCGATGTATTTACACATGCTACGATCAGACCATTGAGAATTTGATTTGGGTTTTATCATGAATTTTGATATTTAAGTGAGAATTTGAAAATGGATGAAAGAGAATGCTAGATTTGTGAATAGCAATGCTTTGGGTGTGTTATGTATGTAATTATCCCTATTGGAATATTTTGAAGTTATTTGATTTAGTGGAAATAAATGAAGGACTTCACATTTTTATTTCTGGTAGCGGCTGCAGCAAACAACCGGTTAAGCAAAGAGATGTATTTAGAATTCGTTCAAATCCCACAAATTCCAAATACATAGAAAAAAAAAATAGAGAATGAATTTCAAATGTATTGTAATTTTACAATATCTTTAAATTTATTCGATCTTATGAAATTCCTGCAAATTGAATGCACTGCACTCCTTTTACAGAAAACCAAATAACACCTTAGAATGAATTTTTAATCCCTATAACATACTACTATAAGCTAGAAGTTGAGAAAAAACAAAGAGGGAAAAAACTGTTGGACAATAGATGAGTTGATAAATATCATGAATAGCTTAATTTAGTCAGTATGTTATAGTAGGTATTAAGTTTGGTTAATCAATAGATAATGTGTTCTTAAGAGTCTTGTTGTTTTATAAATACTTCTTATTAAATCCGAAACTATCCAGGAGGCACACCCAAGTAATAGAGTGAAAGAGAGAAAAGTAAGAAGCGTGTAATCTTTATTCGAAAAGCTGACCCCTTATTTATGGGCATAAGACTATGTACGGCGTATGCAAATCTCCCAATGTAATAAATGACATGAGTAGTTTTATAGAGTACAATGACATCAATGAATGAAATGAACACATCCCACTGCTTAGCTCTCTTCTTCCTCTTCTCGATTCCCAATTTTTGGCATTGCTAGCGAGATTTAAATCGCCATTTACCATTTTGACCCCCCGGAGTCGCAATAGATCCTAATCACCTAAAATNTGTTCGGCTCGTTTATAATTCAAGCTTTAAAAATTTATTTGTGTTCGGCTGGTTTACTTGACGAACGAGCCGAACACGAACTGTTCCCGAACAACGAGCTTTTTTGACAACCCTAATTACATAGTAGATTATTTTAACTAACTTGTCTCAAGATTTTCCCTTCTAGAGTTATTCCAAGTAAACATCATGGTGTCTTTTCACTCCACTTCTTTTTATTTATGTGTTAGATCTCCATGAAATAGTAAGATATTAAACCATCATTCTGCTTTTTTTTTTTATCAATTTTTAAAAATTTAAATAAACATTTTTATATCATTAATATAAATATGAAAGTTAAATAGTTAGATATGTTTATATATATAAGAAAAAAATTGTATGGTATGAATGTCAATTTGCATGAGATCATGTATTTCAGCCATATCGTTTCATGGGACTTGGAAGGAATCTGAACCAACGGTGATCTCTTGAGAATTTGACTTATTTAGTTACTATGCAAAAAATTATTGGCACAAATCACGTTTTTTTTTTTTAATTTATTATTATTTTATTTATTTTCCTTATTTTTAGAGTTGATGACGAGAGAAAATCTGTAACCCTACCATTTCATCATCGGCACGTGTCTATTTTGAAATGATTAATTAGAACTATAATGATGCTTAATTATGTCAGTTAACAACGTAATTAAGTTCATGATATGACTTTACGTAACAAATGGAAGATATAGAAGGATTATAGATTTGACCACATGAATCGCGGCTGACATTCATGGTCGTATTTTCAGCGGGACCTACAAGAAAATAAGTATTTCCTAACAACCCTTGGACGGAATAATTAGCTCAAATTCCTCTTCTCTCTCATAATTAAATCATCAAAGGAATTAAGTCAAAGTTTGCATAGGAGACATTTTTATTAGATTTCACCCCCTGGNATATATGAAAAGAATTTGACTTATTTAGTTACTATGCAAAAAATTATTGGCACAAATCACGTTTTTTTTTTTATTTTTTTATTTTATTTATTTTCCTTATTTTTAGAGTTGATGACGTGTCTATTTTGAAATGATTAATTAGAACAATAATGATGCTTAATGATGTCATTTAACCACGTAATTAAGTTCATGATATGACTTTACGTAACAAATGGAAGAAATAGAAGGATTATAGATTTGACCACATGAAACGCGGCTGACATTCATGGTGGTATTTTCAGCGGGACCTACAAGAAAATAAGTATTTCCTAACAACCCTTGGACGGAATAATTAGCTCAAATTCCTCCTCTCTCATAATTAAATCATCATAGAAATTAAGTCAAAGTTTGCATAAGAGTCATTTTTATTAGATTTCACCCCCTTGAAAAAAAAAATCTTATGAATTGTGCTCAAATATATAAATATACAGGATCTACATCGTTCAAGAGTATATTTCTACAGTTCAGACGAGCAAGAAGAAGAGATATAAAAACCAGAAACTAGCCATTTACAAATCAACCACCCTCTTTCATCCATTTTTCATTTTTACCAAATTCTCAATGGTTCGTTCGTGACACACTTTAATACATCGGTTTGATAGTTCAAGGAAATCATTTGGATGGTTAATTTGTAAATATCAATGTTTTGGGTGGTCTGCATGTAATTATCCCAATAAAAAAAAAGAAAAAAAAAATGTCAGCTATACCAATCGAGAAAGATGACAGAGAAGGTTAGAACGAAGAAGAAGAGTAACAGGAAAGTTCTGCTGCTGCTGTTACGCTTTATGGCCTGGGTTAGCTCCTTGTTCCCTGATTCCACATTCTTTGTTGCCTCCACCGCCTGAAACAAATGGAACGAAGAAATAAGATGTACATAGAAAAAAAATAGTAGCAACAAAAATAATGACAACAAGCCTTTATTCCGCTGAGTGGGGTCGGCTACATGAATCATTTTTCTCCATAATGTCCTTTTGAGTGTCATATTTTCATGTAACTCTGAAATATTAAGATCATTTTTTTTATACAATATGCACTAGTCTTTCTAGGGCTACCGCTGTCTTTCTTAATATAAGTTGACTCTAAAACATCTAATCTCCTAACCGGATCATCGGGTGGTCGACATTTAATGTGACCAAATCATCTAAGACGACTCTCTCTAATAGAAGCAAATAAGAAAATTGTTGATACTGAGCGGTAACTTCTGAATAAAAACATGGCACCCAAAACATTGCTATCTACGAAATCTAGCACCCAAGTTATATTTTTGAACCAACAAATCCATGTATTTACACATGCTACGATCAGACCATTGAGAATTTGATAAAAATGAAGTTTTATAATGAATTTTGATATTTGAGTGACAATTTGAAAATGGATGAAAGAGAATGCTAGATTTGTGAATAGCAATGTCTTGGGTGTGTTATGTATGTAAATATCCCTATTAGAACATTTTGAAGTAATTTGATTTAGTGGAAATAAATGAAGGACTTCACATTTTTATTTTTGGTGGCGGCTTGGGTGGCCGGTTGCAGCAAATAACCAAAGAGATGTATTTAGAATTCGCTCAAATCCCACAAATTCCAAATACATTGAAAAAAAAAATTAGAGAATGAATTGTAATTTTACAATATGTTCCAAATTTATTCGATCTAACACCTAGATTTATGAAATTCCTGCAACTTGAATGCAATGCACTCCTTTTACAGCAAACCAAATAACACCTTAAAAAGAATTTTTAATCCCCTATAACATACTACTTTCAACAAGAAGTTGAGAAAAAACAAAGAGGGAAAAAACTGTTGGACAATATATGAGTTAATAAATATCATAAATAGCTTAATTTAGTCAGTATGTTATAGTAGGTATTAAGTTTGGTTAATCAACAGATAATGTGTTCTTAAGAGTCTTGTTATTTTATAAATACTTCTTATTAAAGGCAGACCTAAGCAATAGAGTGAAAGAGAGAAAAGTAGAAGCGTGTGAATCTTTATTCGAAAAGCTAACCCCCTATTTATGGGCATAAGATTATGTACAGCGTATGCAAATGTCCCAATGTAATAAATGTCATGAGTAGTTTTATGGCGTATAATGACATCAATGAATGAAATGAACACATCCCACTGCTTAGCTCTCTTCTTCCTCTTCTCGATCCACAATTTTTGGCATTGCTAGCGAGATTTGAATCGCCATTTACAGTTTTGACCCCCCGGAGTCGCAATAGATCCTAATCACCTAAAATTTATCTAATTGTNCCCCCCCCCAAAAAAAAAAAAAAAAAAAAAAAAAAAAAAATCAAATAATGCCATAATATATTGCTTGTAAAAGTTTGAATATGTTTCAAAGTATCTCTCACCTCAGTGTATCCGAATGAAACAGCCGAAGTACGGACAGCATCCTTGAAATCCTCAGTTCGATCCCTAGTTTTTGCCATATTTTCACAATCTGCCGATAGAAACCCTTAGGATGTATATGGTTTACCTCTTCCTCATCCTAATCATAAAACAAATATATATGATGAGATGAAATATACACGATCAAAGAGAAAAGTGTCAAAATACTCCACTAACACTTTGCAAAGGGCTATGGCCTATAAAAAAGTCAATTTGATTCCCATACTTTTTAATATGAATTGAAATAGCCCACATGGAAGAACATTTCAACCCCAGCTTCAAGAGTATGTGGACTAATTTGGAGACTGACACTAAAATGGCCACATGTAAACAATCAGGGAAAAATTTTGGCACTTTAATCGATATGATCAAACATCCCCCAAATAACAAATCAACAATGCCCGAGATCATGAGTTTCCGAAAAAAACTCTCCTTATACGAAATAAAACAGAAAGGATGAAAAATAAAAAAGGAAGCATTTGTCCTTAGAAACAAGCTTAACTAATCAAGCTTCTATTGAAGTCAAACTGCATCTCTCCATGAAAAAGAAAAATGAATATAAAGAAAAGAAACACATCTGAACTTTTAAGTTTGCTCGAGCAAACAAAATTGAATGAATCTTTGTTGCCTGACCACCCAAATGGACAATGAAATATGCAATTAGCTGCAACAACAACAATAACAAAGCTTTATCCCACCAAGTGGGGTTGGTTATATGAATCATTTTTTCCATTGTGTCCAACTGAGTGTCATATTTTCATTTAATTCTAATAATTTAATATCATTTTTTATAAAAAGTGCTGAAGTCTTTTTAGTTCCACCTCTATTTTTCTAAACATAAGTTCAATCTAAAACATCTACTCTCCTAATTGGATCTTCAGGTGATCAACGTTTAATGGGACCAAACCATCCAAGACGACTCTCTAATCTTGTCCGCCATTGGAGCTACACCAACCCTTGCACGGATACATTCGTTTCACATTTTGTCTCTAAGCGTCAAAGCCACTCATCCACCTAAGCATTCTCATCTAAGCAACACTTAACTTAGTTTTATGCTTCTTCTTTCTATACCAACATTCTATGCCATAAAGCATTCCGGATCTCAACACCATCTTAAAACATTTTCCTTGAAGTTTTAGTGGTACTTTTCTATCACACAATAGGCCGATGTATTCATCCACTTCAACCATCCAACTTGAATTCTACTAATAACAACCCCATCTATATCACCAATACTCTGAACAATAAACCCGAGACAACTAAAAGTTTACTCTTTTTAATGACTTGGTCAATCGTTGTTATAACTTTGTCATAAGATCTACAACTACTAAAATTATATTCCATGTATTCATTTTTAGATCTACTCAAACGAAGACCTTTAGACCCTAATGTAGACCTCCATAATTCAAGATTTTTCAGAACTCTTTCTCTATTATCCACAAGGATATCATCAGCGAAAATCATACATCAAGGTTCATCCTCCTGTAAATGTCCAGTAAAAGCATCCATAACTAAAGCAAAAAAGATATGGGCTTAAGGTAGATCGTTGATGCAATCCAGCTGAAATAGGAAAATATTTGGTCAACTCTCCTCTTCGAACACAAGTAACACCTCTAGCATACATATCTTCAGTGGAATAAAATAATTGCTTGAAAAATTTTAAGCTCTTGTAGTTGGATGGAATAAAATAATTGCTTGCAAAAGTTTGGGTGTTTATAAATAGGGGTGTGACTAAGCTAAGTCGACTCATGAGCCAGTTTAGGTTCAGCTCGATAAGTGGCTCGAGAGCTGAGTTTGGTGAGCTAACAAGTCAATCTCGAGCTAGTCTTAATTTAACTCGTTATACTCAATTAAAAAAATATTAGTATAAAATGTACTCAAATATATTCAAAAAACTATCTTTAAATTATCAAAAATATTTTATAATGGTATTTTAAATTTATATCGAGCGATATCTTATTTTTTACCTATTAATTATTTAATATATTTGTCATTTTATTATAATAATTGTACGTCCAACAACAAAAATCCATGTAAATTTTACGACAAGAATAAAACACATACCCAGGATCTTCTCCGCCATAGACTAACTAGCACCACCAAAATTCAACAATAAAAGATCATTGGCAGCTCATTTCTCTCTGACCGGCTGTTTACTCCCACCAATTACTGGTACACAAGTTGGTTGAGAGGCCTTTGCAATCTCTGGCTGACCCAAAATCTAAGCGGGTTCTTATTAGACGGACCAGCCGCCAAACCACTCAGCTCCTTTCCAGTGTTGCATTGACCTTTCTCTGGTCCCTCCAGGATAGAATTTGAAGACTACTATTCCACTCGCTTGGCCAATTTCAGNTTATTTTTTACCTATTAATTATTTAATATATTTGTCATTTTATTATAATAATTGTACATCCAACAACAAAAATCTATGTAAATCTTACGCAAGAATAAAACATATACCCAGGATCTTCTCTGCCATAGACTAACTAGCTCCACCAAAATTCAACGATAAAAGATCATTGGCAGCTCATTTCTCTCTGACCGGCTGTTTACTCCCACCAATTACTGGTACACAAGTTGGTTGAGAGGCCTTTGCAATCTCTGGCTGACCCAAAATCTAAGCGGGTTCTTATTAGACGGACCAGCCGCCAAACCACTCAGCTCCTTTCCAGTGTTGCATTGACCTTTCTCTGGTCCCTCCAGGATAGAATTTGAAGACTACTATTCCACTCGCTTGGCCAATTTCAGTTTCTTGGCAATTTTCTTATCTAATTTCTCGGGCTCGCCTTCCAGCCGGCGCCTCTTCATTCCGAAGGCGGCCAACATTTTCGCCTTGTCTGCGGGCTTGGGAGTCAAATTAGATCCTTTCTCCATAAGAATGATACAGAAGTCGAGTGGAATCAAAGAGAAATAGACTCAAGCAACTAAAAACCATCCACTGCGCCCTATATATAAGGGTCATGGGCACACAAATTCAAAGAGTTTAATCATTACATTAAATTATAACTATTAAGATTTAATTTATTGCATTAAAAAATTTTTTTGTTCTTATTACAGTTGTCGCTATCAAGGAGTACAAAAATTGAGAAACTTAATATGTATACCTAAAATTGATCTACATGAATCCCAATGGAATCCAATGGTCGNTTACTCCCACCAATTACTGGTACACAAGTTGGTTGAGAGGCCTTTGCAATCTCTGGCTGACCCAAAATCTAAACGGGTTTTTATTAGACGGACCAGCCGCCGAACCACTCCGCTCCTTTCCAGTGTTGCATTGACCTTTCTCTGGTCCCTCCAGAATAGAATTCAAAGACTCCTATTCCACTCGCTTGGCCAATTTCAATTTCTTGGCAATTTTCCTCTCTCATTTCTTGGGCTCGCCTTCCAGCCGGCGCCTCTTCATTCCAAGGGTGACCAACATTTTTGCCTTGTCTCCGGGCTTGGGAGTCAAATGAGATCCATTCTCCATAAGAATGAAACAGAAGTTGAGTGGAATCAAAGAGAAATAGACTCAAGAAACTGAGAACCATCCACTGCGCCCTATATATAAGGGTCATGGGCACACAAATTCAAAGAGTTTAATCATTGCATTAAATTATAACAATTAAGATTTAATTTATTGCATTAAAATTTTTTTATGTTTTTATTACAGTTGTCGCTATCAAGGAGTAAAAAAATTGAGAAACTTAATATGTATACCCAAAATTGGTCTACATGAATCCCAATGGAATCCAACGGTCTGACGAAGTGACATGGCTAGAAGATCCAAAGTCCTAGGAATCTGGAGACAGAACCAAAAAGAAAAGTTTTGAGCATTATTCTGAAACTTAGTTTCAATCATAGAATTACAGTTGCAAGAAAATTAGGAAAAAATAATTAGAAGAAACTACTGAGAACCTAATTCAGGTCATTTAATGCTATCAAGTTTAATATAGCACCAATCCATACTTCCACAGCAACTAAACCACGCATAAAAATCAGGAAATAGTGAATCTATAGAACTTACAATGCGCATCAGCAATCACTTGTTGGGTTATGCGCTTTTAATAAGGTTTTTTTTCAACAAATTGAGATGTGGTGATTTAAAAAACTTTGACTCTGAGGAAATTCACCCATCAATAGTTTAATCGAGTTCTATTTTATCAATAATTCACCTCTGCATTCCTTGAGAATTAAAATATATAAATACTCTATGCTAGAGAAAATCAATGCACCGTTATTACTTGATCAGCCAGAGAAAGAAATCATGGGGATATAACTTACTAACAGGAACCCTACGCAATTGTTTGGTAGCAGGATTTGACCTGGTTTAAACCAGAGAGCTAGTTGGTAAAGGATTTAGAACAGGACTTAACCTAAATCCTGTTAGACGGTCATTTTGGACAAAATCAAGTCGCGGTTTTCATATATCCGAATTATACTGGTTTTGGTCGTAACTTCCGGATTTACTAAGGATGTGTTTGGTATTGTGTTTTGAAGCCGTTTTGGAAAAAATTTGTTCGGTATTTTGTATTAAACGCAGATCACGGGTTGGACCCAGCGATTCGTGTTTCCTTCGAGCGAAAGACTTCTCTGCCTTAAGCGCATCACCCCGCCCTGCTTCTTTCTCTCGATGTTGTAGCTTTGGAGGGTCTCCCGCCTGGATATCCTAGTTTCCGATCCCCAGTGGACCACAACATCTGGTGCTTCTTCTCCAAGCTGCTCCCATTGCAACGCCAAGCTCCTCCACAAAATTGCCCAACTCCTCCTCCCCAATACTATAGAAAATATTAGATCCGGACTCCACAAAATCACCCCCCCTATCGCGCCGGACGGAGGGAATTACTTCCAATGGTAGCATTCATAAGGGCTTAAGGTCAAAAGTCTGCGAAGAAGAACTTGCTTATCCCCTCAGATCTTCTAATTTGTGGATTGAAATCTGAGGGGAGGGAAAGAGAGCCCGACGGAGAGAGTTCATGGAATTTATCTAATGTTATTTACTTTCCTTTTGTCAGTGTACTTGTTGCATTCCCTTCGGCTTTTGAATTGGGAGCAAATGATTGACTTAATTTGAATTTTCCTTTTTGATTTAATGGAGGTTTAGGTCAAGAATCGTTTAGTTAGAATGGCTTAAGTACTCACGGATTGTCCTTTGTTGGCCCCCGATCTCAATTTTTATTCATTAGTTGATCTTTTGTCTGGATGCTGTTGAAGGGCTGGAACTCTTCATGTACTGTAGGTTGGGAAGCATT
The DNA here is from genome assembly GCA_002079205.1 of Phalaenopsis hybrid cultivar. Lineage (NCBI taxonomy): Eukaryota > Viridiplantae > Streptophyta > Magnoliopsida > Asparagales > Orchidaceae > Phalaenopsis > Phalaenopsis hybrid cultivar. Next base: position 75,699 of record JXCR01064161.1, on the reverse strand, counting down.
TGCTTGTTGCTTTGTTCCGGGAACTAAGAACTCTGAAATTAGATTTACTTCCTTGAAGATGGTAGTGGTCATGGGAATTGACTTCAGGAAGCAGCTTGCTTCTTGTGTAAGGATCATACAGTAGAGCTATGTCATCTTCTGGTCTTTGTTGACCAGTCAGGAAGGGTATGGAAAACACTGCAGTTTCTTCTGCTTTAAAAATCGGTGCTATTGGTTTTTGGCTTTTTAACCGTTTAACTTCTCCAGATACTAGGAAATTGTATTTACATGTCCGCTAAGGTTTGTTGTGTAAAATAATTGACATATTGATTTAAACAAAGCTCACTGTTAGGTTTTGGATTCAGCGAGATATGCTATGATCATTAGACTTCTTTAATGAACAATGTTATGAAAAATTCCATCTTAAGCTCAAGGTCATTCAATGATTTGGCATCATTTCCCTCAATGAAGAACAACAATTCGAATCTAAAAATAAAATAAAGGAAGAATTACAAAGATGTTGCTGAATTCTTATGCATTCAATTTTCATAAGGTTCACCTTGTTTGATAGCAGCCCAGCAAGGTAGAATTCAGTAAATTTCCATAGGACTGTCATATATTTTCTGTTACAACATATAGGCCATATATCTCTACAATTTTCTGTTACAACATATAGGCCATATATATCTATAAGGACTGCAATTTTTTGTTCCATTTTGGTATCCATTTGAATCCATCTCCTTGTTTGGACTGCCATATATTTTCATGTTTTATTAACCACTGTTTCTGTTACAAAATATAGGCCATATATCTCTACAATGTGTGGACTTCCTAGTTGATAAAGTGACAGCAGTTGTTTTCCTTCTGATGAGGAATTGATGGTGTTTTAAGTTATTGGATTCCAGGATTCTAATTGTTGCTATATTCATCAAAATTTTCATCATATCATATCAGAAACCATACTATGTAACACAAGAGGCTGTAGCAGTGGAGTTATCAGTATATAATAAACCATATAGTTGGAAATGTGCACAGCTTGATTTATCCATTTTTATTTTATTTATAGTATCATACATAAGCATAATTGTGACTTTGATTGTAGTCTCCTTTCATTGTAAATAAGAACCAATAGGAGCATTCAATATATGTTAGTTCCCTACAAATTTACATTCAATGCTCTATCAAATGGTCAAATACATTTCCTGGATAACAAAACAGGTATTATTTCCTGAATACCAAAACATCTCCTGAATACCAAATGGTCAAAAACGAATCCATCTTTTAAGAAAAAGCCGACAAAAATAACATCAGGACACAAAAAATAAGAGTTCTTAGCTCGGATGCAAAGCAGAGACAACAACTGCTGATAGCTTCGGCGNTATTATTTCCTGAATACCAAAACATCTCCTGAATACCAAATGGTCAAAAACGAATCCATCTTTTAAGAAAAAAGCCGACAAAAATAACATCAGGACACAAAAAATAAGAGTTCTTCTCTCGGATGCAAAGCAGAGACAACAACTGCTGATAGCTTCGGCTGCAATANAAAAAAAAAAAAAACCAACAGGGGTAAAGAACCAAATCGAATCGGAACACTTCGACGAAATGAGAAGAAGAAGAAATCATAATGCTCTGTACTTCGGTGTAAGACAGTGGAAAGCGAAATTACAAAGCTGCGCAGAATTTCTTACAGAGGCGAAAAACCCTAGCATTTCAACAGCCGAAGAAATGGATACCTGCTCTCCTAGCTCGCCTCCGCTTCAGCTGTGGGTCTTCAGGTTCTCGCATGGCTTTCGGCAGAGGAGCAACGGAGGTAGGGCAGAGGAGCGACGGCTAGCTTTTGGGTAGGAGCAGTGCGGAAGGAGAAGTATCAGAGTTTCGGTCTCTGTACCCCGCGATACCGCTACTGCCTTCNTACCTGCTCTCCTAGCTCGCCTCCGCTTCAGCTGTGGGTCTTCAGGTTCTCGCATGGCTTTCGGCAGAGGAGAAACGGAGGTAGGGCAGAGGAGCGACGGCTAGCTTTTGGGTAGGGCAGAGGAGCGACGGCTAGCTTTTGGGTAGGAGCAGTGAGGAAGGAGAAGCATCAGAGTTTCGGTCTCTGTACGCCGCGATACCGCTACTGCCTTTCCAGCTCTAATTGCGACTGTATCGCGAGGGTTCTATCACGAAGGAGAAGGTTTTGAGCGAAACCTGGAGAGGAGGTAGCGATTTAGGCCCGGAGAGAGATCTTTGGGCGTAACCGGGAGAAGGTGAGAGATGAAGGCGATGGTTTGGCGAGGGTTTCACTCGAGCGAAGCAAGGCGAAGGCACGGGTATTTATTTTAGGGGAAAGAAGAAATTTATTTTTAATAAATATTATTTATTTAAAAAGATTAAATTAGTTAAATTAATCATATTTTTATTTTAATGTCTTAATCTTTATTCTTTGAATTTAATTAAAATAATCATTCATTACAATGATCAATGAAATATTATTAAATTTAAACTATTATGATTTGATTTAGTTTAAGTTATTTTTAGTTGATTCAACCACTAATTAATAAATTATTATTTAAAATATTATTAAAAACCAAATATAATTAAATTAATTTATTCAATTCTAATTTACTTAATTTATTTTTTCATTAATATAAGCTCGAAAAATAATTAGTTTATGATTTATATAAAAAAAATTATTAATTGATGTTACTTATAATATAAAATTATAATTAATTATTAAACATCATAATAATGAACCAATTATTGATTTATTATCGAGTAATAAATATTGATCAATCATTAATCTATTTAAAAATATATATTAATGACAAATTAGCTTTGGTAATTAAGGAGTATTGTAATTATAAATAGCAAAATACATATAAACTAAAATTACCCACCCTTAGTAATTATATCATTAATATATAATATTAAATTCATATTTAATCTAACAAACTTAAATCTTGAAACTTGTCAACAAACAATTTCACATAGCTAAATGGGATTTAATATTTCTCACATGAATATTTTTTTAGGATTTAACTCCCTTATAATTTAGTGAATTTAGATTTATAGAGTTTATTAAATTCTACTTTTAAATTAATTCTTACTTGCAATCAAACACTTCATGTGGGGCTAAATATTGGAAGATTTATGTAAGATTTAGCTTAAATATTGTCAAACAATACAAATGACAAGTTTAATCCTAGAGAATTAAATATCATTTCTTCTATTTTCTTAAATATTGTTTCTAATAAATTCGATCACAGAAAGACAGAAAAAAATGCATTTTGTTTGCTTTGCATTTCAGACTGCTACCATAGCTTCGTTTGAAAAAAAATTTTGTGTTGCTTTCTAGAAATTTATATAGTAGGAAGTTTTTTTTAAGCATGACATGTTCAAGTGCGATGGTTGCAACAAAGTCGCAGTATCATTTTTTTTTAAATGATATAAATTCATAATTTCCACAAAAGCTTTATAAAAAGTTGTTTTTTTCACCACAACTTTACAACTACATATTTAAAAAACCCCAGCCATCCCAAATAGACCCTAAGCAGAAGCCAGTGTTGAGGTGAAATTAGGGTCTAAGATGCCTTTACCGACAAGCTCATCGTCGACCACTACCATTATTCTTTGATGCGGGTTTAATGTAGGAGTGTGGACGGGCAAAGGATAAACGGGTTTGTGCAATGTAATTTTTTTTTTTTTTTATGGAGTGTTGAATATAAATTTTGAATGTACTTTTAAAAATATATATTAATTAATAAAAAAATAAGTAAAAAATAATATTATTTATAGTTTAATTCAATTAACTGATTTTTTTATGTTTCATATAATAATAAATGATTAATTGACATACTATTTTATAAAACCGTAGGGAGGCGAGGAAGGGAGAGATAAAAAAATTACACATCAATGAATCTAAATAGATAAATAGATTAATAAACTATTAATTAAAAATTAATCCGAATATTATCTCATATTAATTATAATTTAATAAAATAAAACATTATAGTGTTATTATTACTATTATTATGAGGGGCATTTACTTACATACCACACAGTACTTACATAATTACATATTTAATATTTAATATCGCTGCAATTCTTTACACACATGAAAATATCATGATTTTTTTCATGAATAAGTTTATGAAATCAAGATGTTGCATGTATAAATATCATTGAAGGTTACAGATGTAAATACATAGAAATTTTGTGGCATGTATGTAAAATTCCGTTACTATTATGTGTAATAAAATATTAATAAGTTAAAATTTATAATATATTCATATCAAAATGAATCCCTAAGTCATATAATTCATTTTAACGTAATTTACAATATCTTCCTAACTACTCCGTACCCCACCATGTGCATGCCGTCCGGTTACTTAAAACAATTTATTGTCCAAGCTACCGCCGCTAATAAAGAACAGATTTAGAAATGATATATTACAGAAAATTTGAACACAAACAATGACTGTTGGGCGATGGCGACGATCTGATCGTAGTAGTCTCTAATCGTGTTGATAGTGGTGGTTAGGTAATAATGGTCTGGCAGCTTCAAATAATCAGACGATGACAATGATCATGAGGTGGGTCCGGCGGCAATGATTGTGGTGGCCAGGCAACGATGGTCCGTCCGATATTGGTCAGGTGGCGATGACAAAAGTGGGAGGGCAACGGTTGGCAGGCAAGGGTAGTGGGCTGATGATGATGGTCAGATGGTTGCAACTTGATAACAATGATGGTGGTGGTAGTCATGTGATGGTGGTGGTAGTCATGTGATGGTGGTTTCGTGACTACGGGAGCCAAAATTCAGTGGTTAGGTTGGAGTGATGGTGACAACTTGACATCGGTGGTCCGACCGCAACGACCAGATAATCGTGGTTAAGAGGAGTCGATGGTGATCGATTGAACTATGGCGATGGTTCAGCTGCAGTGATATGATGATCAGGTAATGGTGGTTTGGCGGTGGCGATGATCAGACAACCATGGTTCGATGTGGCGACGATGATAACAGTGGTGATCGGGCAAAGGTGATCAAACAACAATGGCAGCCAAAACAATTGTATTTAGCGGTGACGGCCAAATGACTGTGGTTAGGGGACGACAATTGTGGTGGTCGACGATGGTGACAAACCTATGATGATGGTTATCGCTGATATGGTGGTGGCCGAGCAATAATGACCTGATGATGATGGTGGCTTGACTGTGGTGGTTTGGTGGCGAGGATTGTGTTATACGGGCAACAATGGTATGACAATGACGATGACTGGATGACGATGGTCTCGTGATGTTGACTATGGTAGTCCAACAACGTTGGTCCTTTAATGATAGCAGTGCGACTACAGTGATTCTACAATGACAGCTACCTAATGATGGTGGTCCGACGGTGACTACTATGGAAAATTGTGGTTTAATGATAGCTGCAACTCGACAATAGTGATCCAATGACAATGATGGTGATGGTCGAGCAGCGGTTGTCCAATGCCAGCAGTGGCTACTATACGCAATGGTCCAACAACGATGGAGCACGGGAACCCTCAATAGCATAGATCTTCTTCAACCTTCTTCTCCAAGTCTAGGGCTCCCTAAAGAAGAGAGCAAGGGTCTATTTTAAAATTTTAACAATGACACTCTCCGTAAATATTACATGAATCGGGACCCTTTTTCCATTGAAGATCCATAGTGATTTTTAGGCTTGTTGAATTCGTCTCGTACATAAGCTTGGTATGACTGCAATGTTGTCAGATTTGACAATTATTTAGTCCCCAAAGTATATTTTTTATGCCTCTTCTTAAATAAATGTGCATCAAGATTTATGTTAATTAATATGATTTTTTAGGAATGCATTAATAATACTCACACACATACATGTAAGTTAATAAAAAGAAAATTTAAAATTTTCAGAAATAAAAATAAATTATGATGCATAGTATTATTCTCTACATTGTTTTATTTATTTACTTTCCATACTTTAATTTGATAATTAAGAATCTGATACAATTTATTCCAAAATAAAAATTCTTGCAGTCAAAGCATAAACTGGAGGTTGCTTGAATGAAATCGGCTGAGTTGACATGGCTCGGATAGATTGAGTTTAGATTGAAATAGGCTCATATCTCTTTTGGTTCAATATAGAGCCAAATCTGCTCGAAATTGAATCAAGGATGATCCTGCTCGAAATTGAATCGAGGTCGAATTGAAACTAGTTGACTCAAATTTGAGTTCTTTGGATCAATTCCAGCTCCAAATCAGATCGATCCAACTCAAAATCAAAACAAGATGGCTCAAACCGAGTCATGAATCCATTCCAGCTCAAAATTGTCTCGTATCCTCTTATATTCGATTTTATTTAGCGTTTTATATAATATTTATAATTTTTTTTTTGGAGCCTTACAAGTCAATTCGAGTTGATTCATATATGGTTTGAAATCCGCTCGGAAAAAATTCGAGCTCAAAATTTAGCTTATAGCTCGACTTGTTTACTCGGATTTAATCCCTATCTAATCTAAATTCCAAATTAATTTTTCACTATTTACACAATAGCACCCAAACCTCTTTGATTTTTTAAATTACATAACCAATGCATCCACATGTGACCCCACATTGAGGTGGGTTTCGTAATATTGAATTTTGATATTTTGAGGGAGAATTTTTAAAATAAATAAAAGAGGGGGGTAGTTTTGAAAATCAGTGATGTTTTGAATGCTAATTTATTTTCTTTATTTTAATATTAAAAAAAAAAAAAAAAAAGAGCAAATTGTAGTCGGTGGAGGGAGAATCGTTGAGGCCAGCTTGCATATGAACTGTCACCGAATGACTTCACGTGCTATACGCCATTTTATTTGCTTCAAGAAGTAATAATAAATTCCGGCCCCCTCATAAATCTCTTGGAAAAAATTGCAGGCATACCGCATAAATTTCATGTATTTATATATCTACCATTTATAATTTTATGTTTATACTTATTACACCTAATAATCTCTATACTTCACTTAAGAAAATATAAAAAAAAAACTTTATAAAGTAAGATTTATGCAAATTTAGTGAGGTTGAATTAGAGATTGTGATATAGTTTTGCTTACTATTTTAAAATTCTTTGATAATATTAGAAAAAAAATTCGACCTAAAGGTTTCGGGCGATACCATATACAAATTCAACTCTGAATAGCGGTAATTCTAGACTCGGGTCATTTGCCGCCAGCCTTTGAGTTGTTTGTTCATAAGGCTTAATCATGATCGTGTGGTATCAAGTGTCAACCCCTTGACAAGTCCATTGTAGTGATACATCGAATGTTCTGATAAGTGTGATTGACGTAATTCTCCATGCTTTGGTTGTAGTCACACGATTCTGATGGTTCGCTCGACCCTAAATCAATCGCCCTTAGATGTTGGCAGCCCACATCGCTTCTTTGGTTTTTCAAAACACGAATGTCATCCTGTGTCTGTTTGAAGAAACAATATTCTATACCGACGTCCATACGTCCAGATGGCCGACTATCATCGGCGACATCGCCAATGACACGTGTGACGATGTGGCCATCGATGACTGACAGTCTGAACGTGAACGTATGACATGTCGTGCTTGAGAGATCTCTGAACCACATAATCTTCCTCTTACTCATCTACACAAACTAATGTGCCTACACATTCCTACACATTAACTTATTTATGTCCAGTCAATTCAATCTACATAGAGCAATATTAAAATCATTATAAAAATTATAACAAAACAAAAATATAAAAAATAAAATTATAGTAATGTATTTTATCCCATGAAAATAAAAATATATTAAAAAAATAAAAAAATCATGCAATAATGTGTATTATGAGACCAAGTAGGCATGTGCTCCTCCCGCCTTTATTCTTCTCCCCACTTTCCACGCTAATTTAATAAATAAGCTTGCTAAATAATCCACAGATCCCCATCAGCTTCCCCCACCGGTCCACCTATGATCCCTAGACCAGCACAGTTTATTCGCACACCCATTCGTACCCACCATCCCAAAATCGCAGCTTCATTTTCCTCCGAACAACACGTAGCTTCTTTAAAGAACGGGTGTAATTATCAAAACTATCCTCCGCGAAACTTCACACCGTCGAAGCTAGAAGTACCTCAGTGCAGAGAGAGAGAGAGAGAGAGAGCGGCGAGAGAGGGAGAGAGAATGGTACACGCGAAGACGGACTCAGAGGTGACGAGCATCGCGCCATCATCGCCGACAAGATCGCCGCGCCGGCCGGTGTACTACGTGCAGAGCCCTTCCCGCGACTCCCACGATGGCGAGAAGACGACGGTTTCGTTCCACTCAACTCCGGTGCTCAGCCCAACCGCTTCTCCTCCGCACTCCCATTCCTCCGTCGGGCACCACTCCCGCGAATCCTCCTCCACCCGCTTCTCCGGCTCTCTCAAACCCGGCGCCTCCCGCAAAGTCACCCCCGATGGCGCCGCCGTCGCCGGCCGCCATAAGTCCGATAAACCCTGGAAGGACAGCGATGTCATTGAAGAAGAAGGTCTACTCGATGACGACGAAGATCGTCCTCACGGCGTCATTCCTCGTCGCTGCTATTTCCCCCTCTTCGTCCTCGCCTTCGCCCTTCTTTTCTCCTTCTTTGCCCTGATCCTCTGGGGAGCCAGCCATTCCCAACGCCCCGAGGTTTCCATGAAGGTAATTCTACTGTTATTTTCTGCTCCCCGTTCTCCCTTTCAATCAACGATCGTTCGCTCATTGTTTGTAGCTGAAAATGTCGCACAGAGCATAACATTCGAGAATTTCATGATTTCGGCTGGAACGGACGCGTCGCTGGTGCCGACCAATTTGGCGACTCTAAATTCAACCGTGAAGATGAGCTTTCGAAATACCGGGACATTTTTCGGCGTTCATGTAACTTCAACCCCTCTCGATCTATCTTATTACGAGCTCTCGCTCGCCATCGGAACAGTAAGCTTTCAAGATCCAAATCTTGTTTAGTTTCACAGTTAGCTTACGAATCGATATTGATCGAATTTGGCGGCCAGGTTAAGGAATTCTATCAATCGAGGAAGAGTATGAGGAACCTAAATGTAGTGGTTTCTGGCAACAAGATTCCTCTATACGGCGGATCTGCGAGTCTCAGCGCGCCAGCGGCCGGAAATAATGTAGCGGCGACGGCATCGGCGCCGCCGGTGCCGCTGAAGCTGAGTTTCAGAGTGAGATCTAGGGCTTATGTTCTTGGGAGATTTGTGAAGCCCAAATTCTATACTAGGATTGAGTGCGACGTGGTGATGGATCAGAGCAAGCTGAACAAACCGGTTTCGCTAAAGAACTCTTGCCGGATTGATTAGTTTCTTGTTCATTTGATTGAATTTTGATCGGGAAAAGAAGCAATTCGGGGTTTCTATTTTGTTTTTTTCCTATAATTATGGGGAAGAGCGTATGTTTCTGTGATGGCAGCTGGATCTGTCGGATTTGAAAATTGAAGGAGATGTTTATGTTTATGATTTAATAAAGGAAAAAACTTTATTTGATTATTTATTTATTTATTTATTTTTATAAGAAATGATATTGTTTAGATTTGAAAGATATTGCAGCAGAAAATTGGTCGTAATTACAAGTAGAAAATATTAGTAACGTTGAAATGAGGATGAGCGAATCTGTCGATCTCCATGAATTAATAAGTCAAAATATTAGAAAAGAGAGAGCATTTCAAAAAATAAATATAAAGAGCTTGTAACGCGAGCTGATTTATTTATTATAAAAGAGTGATTATTTTTAATTTAAATTAGTCTTATAATAAAATAATAAATATAACGAATAATTAGAATCAATAAAAAAATAATATAATTTTTAAATGTTTTTTAATCTAAAAATAAATTCTTGAAATTTAATCTATTGAGGCTATATTTTGATGATAACTTTCTTATTTAATATTTATTTATTTTTTTTTGTGGAAAAATGAACTTTTTAGATCAAAATTTATTTAAATATGATAATTATAAGAAAATTATTCTTTTATATTTTCCACAGTAATTCTATAGCTTATTTGAGGGGTAATTGCTAGCNGTGGACCGGGTCTCCACATTACCCAACAATTCTCCCACTTGGAGACTGAGACACTGAATGCATCACCTACTAGCTGTACCGACATTTTCCTCAAACATGATATCCTCCACCTCTGCAACTCGAAGCCCCTGTCTTCATGCCAGAAGTCCAACTGAAGTTGAGCACAACTTCAGTTTCTCAAGTGTAACGCCCTTGGTCAACATATCAACAGGATTCTTGCTTCCACAAACTTTCTCAAGTAGCAACTGTCCGTCATTTAATAGTGATCGAATAAAATGATACATAATCTAAATGTGCTTGGTCCTGAATTGAAATGCTGGATTTCTAACTAAGAATATGGCATTCTGGCTATCGCTGTAGAGAGTGCCCTTCTGAACCTCCTTACCCAATTTCGACTAGAAACTCTGCAGCCATATCATCTCCTTAACGGCTTCTGACATTGCAACATACTCAACTTCTGTAGTGGACAAAGAAATTGTCTTCTGTAGATTTGAGCCCCATGACACTGCAGTGCCGTCAAAAGTATAAACATAACCTATTGTACTCTTCCTACTGTTAATGTCTTCAGGTAAATCTGTATCAACATAGCCTTGTACCTCTAGGGTCTTTCCTGAGAAACACAAACAGGTTTTTGAAGAACCTTTTAGGTATCTCAAAATCCACTTCACAGCTTCCCAATGTTCAGTCCCTGGATTACTCATGTATCTGCTCACAACTCCCACTTCACGGGCAATATCTCGTCTGGTACATACCATAGCATACATAAGTGAACCAATAGCTGAAGCGTGAGGAATCTTACTTATGTAGTCTTGTTCCTCATTTGACTTGGGTGACTGATTTTTGTTGAGTCTGAAGGGACTGCCTAAAGGTGTGTGAACTGGCTTAGCCTTGTCCATATTGAATCTGCTAAGCACATTTTTCACATATTCAGCCTGTGAAAATCTCAGCATGCCTTTGACTCGATCTCTAACAATCCTTATACCAAGGATTTGTTTTGCCGCTCCCAAATCCTTCATTGCAAAGTGCTCTGACATCTGCTTCTTCAGATTATTTATCTCATCAATGCTGGCCCCTGCAATAAGCATATCATCCACTTATAGCAATAGAATGATATAAGAATGGTCAAAGTACCTGACATAACAACAGTGATCTGTCTGGCATCTCTTGAACCCTGTATTGAGCATGAATTTATCAAACTTCTTGTACCACTGTTTGGGAGCTTGCTTCAGGCCATATAAGCTCAGTATTTATCCGGTGCACTCACTTATTGTGCAATGCCTTTTTTCCCGATGGAAATTCTAACAGTCCCCATGTTTGATTTTCTAGCAGGGAATCCATCTCCTCCTTCATGACCAGCTCCCACTTACTAGAATTTTTATATGTTAAGGTTTCTTCATAGCTCTATAGTTCTCCACTATCTGTCTGCAAGATGTAATTCAAATTTGGTGAGTAACGCTGCGGTGAACGCCTGCTCCTCACTGACCTGCGAACGACGAATGAAGTAGTGAATGTCTCTGGACCTGCCTGCAGAATAATAGGAATGGGTGCCCCAGACCCATTCTCCTTCTCATTCCCATCTCTGTCCTACTCTGTGTCCTCTGATAGATTGTTGAACTCCACGAACTCTAACTCCTGAGGAGCTTAGTTGTTGTGAAAAAATGAAGAGAATAAAGCGAAAAATGAAATAAAAAATGCACACAGAATAAAAACACCAGAGCGACACACAAATTTACGTGGTTCGACAAATTTGCCTACGTCCACAGAGCTGCAGAGGATTTATTTCTTCGAGTAATTACACCGTCGAACGCTTTGACATTTACAAGAAAATCTCTATTTTCTTCTCTCCCTTCCTCTCTCTCTCTCTTTTCCTCTCATTCTCTTAGCTCTCAAGAGGACTTTGCTTGGTCTTGCTTGGCTTGGCTCACACTTGCTCGAATTCTCATTTTGCAAGATTTATTCATAACTCTGTGGTTCTCCACCATTTGTCTGTACAAGGTCCGGTTTTCCTGCCTTTGGCGCTCTATCACTTTTTAGGAAATTGACATTCTTCTGCTTTCCCATAATGCACATCCGACTCATGTGTTCTCGCCTGAGTAAACCTGTAGTAATATATAGTATGCTAGTTCTCTTACCTCGAGCCAATACTAATGCTCCTTTGGTAACCTTCCAGATGTTATCTGAGAACACTACCGAATGACCACCCTCATTGAGCTTCCCAACAGAGATGAGGTTTTTCTTCAACTCAGTAACGTGTCTGACCTTTTGTGAAGTTCATTTGCTCTTGCTAGGGAGTGCAATATCAACATCTCCCATCTCCACCACGTCCAGAGCTTTTCCATCAACCAGATGTATCTTCCCAAAGATACCTGCAACATAATTTTGTATTAACTCCCAATGAGAAGATGTATGGAAGGAAGCCACTGAATCCAGTATCCAGTCATCAACAAAATTTTAAACTGCCAGAAATAGTGCATCATGTATTTCTTCAGTTACAACATTAGCGCCACCATTCTCTTTCTTCTTAGGATTCCTGCAGTTCCTTTTTATGTGGCCAGCCTCGCCACAATTCTAGCAGGTTGCCTGCTGACCTGACTTTAATTTTGATCTTCCACGATTTGAGTTTCTGTCTTGTGATCTCCCTCTGGAATCAACAATCAATTGTTAAATGATGGACAGTTGCTAACTGCCATCCTCATGGCTTCCCAGTTATTTGTCAATGAAGCCAACAATATTAGCGCACGTATCTCATTATCAAAACCAATTTCAACGGACGATGATTGATTTGTGATGGTGTTAAAATCATTCAGATGTTGAATAACAAACACATCTTCCGCCATCTTCAGGTTGAATAACTTTTTCATCAAGTGCATTTTGTTATTTGGCGATGGCTTTTCATACATATCTGATAAGGCCGCCATAAGATCTGTCGTCGTCCTCTTCTTTATGACATTGTGAGAAACAAACTTTGATAGAGTTAACCTGTTGATTCAACAGGTTCCAATCAGCCTCTTCCATCTTCTTCGGTCGCTTTCCCAGTAGTGGAAGATGAAGTTTCTTCCCACAGAGGTAATCCTCAATCTACATCCTTCAGTATTCAAAATACGTGCCGTCAAACTTCTTGATCCCCGAAACCTTCACTTCGTCTCCGACCATCGTTCTTCCTTAGATCCGAACTGGGGCTCTGATATCAGTTTTTGTGAAAAAACGATGACAATAAAGCAGAAAATGGAATAAAAAAAACATCAGAGCGACACACAGATTTACGTGGTTTGACAAATTTGCCTACATCCACAGAGCTGCAAAGGATTTATTTATTCAAGAAATTACACCGTCGAGTGCCTCGACGTTTACAAAAACAATCTCTATTTTCTTCTCTCCCTTCCTCTCTCTCTCTCTTCCTCTCTTTCTCTTAGCTCTCAAGATGACTTGGTTTGGTCTTGTTTGGCTTGTCCATTGCTTAACTTAGCTTCCTTTAAACCAAAAGAGATTATTTATAGAAACCATGAGAACGGTAGGTGGGAGGTATGTGAGTGGTAGATGGAAAGTGGTAGGTTGGAGGTATGTGGGTGTGGTAGGTGAGCGGTAGGTGAGATACTTAATTAAAAAGCTAATTAAATTTGGTGGATCGGGTCTCCACATTACCCAACAGTCTTATCCCTCTCATGAAAATGAACCTAGAGCTTGAACAGATGAAGAACTGGACTTGGAACCAATGCATGAAGAAGAAGCTGAATTTCAGTGTCGTTCCAGCACCAAAGGCATGGTGAATGCATCCTGCTCCACCAGTCTCCTACCATCCTCACTCACAGCTCACTAACCATCATTGACCACCATCGATTGCCCCCCTGCTCATGACAATGAAATGCCATGTAGAGTAAAGACTGACATTGTAAAGTGACGAGACACCATACAAAGCAGTGCACCATTCTGAACACCATATAGTGAGATGCCTTGAAGACGGTATACTGGCGCTCCAATAACTTCCAACTGCAATCACTCCCGACCACTGCGCAATGATTCCTTCGACATAGGAATATTATATTTTGAGGAACTATGTAATTATTTCTCTCCTGTAAAACATAAGTCTGAACATGAAATCACCCGCTATATCGGATCCTTCTGACTAGTCTAAGACTCGTGATTTTTGTTTCTCTTCATGTTTTAGACGTAAATGATTCTGGTGTCTTTATCTCTCACTTTAACTACATGAGTGTGTGATGAACTTTCAAACAACACAAAAAAACAACATAATCAGTATGCCCTCAGAAATCTTCCAACACTCATCTATTTTGTGTCGTCCGAGGGAAGAACAATCCCATAACTAAAAGACTTGCAAAACTTGTTGAATCACCACCAGATGAAACTCTCATAGCAACAGAGCCTCTCGCTCAAACAATCACCATTTTAGAGGAATAGTCATAGAGCCAAGGGTGTCAAGCCTCTTCCTTCTCCTACCCTGAAACATGTTATCCTCCCAGCAAAGGAGACTTGGGTATCTCTTTGGAGGACCTAGTGAGCAGGATGGAGGAGTTTCAACATGAGATCTTCCAACTCCTACATGAGATTCGGCAGTTGATGGCTGCTCAACTAGATGGAGCTGACTTATTATCAATTTATAATCCAATGAGATACCCAAGTCACGTAGTAAGTACGGGTCCCCCTCCGTGAGATGGAACCCTTCCTTAGTAGGATGCCAACCTTCTTCATACTANAAAATAAAAATAAGGGGCATTTACATACATACCACCCAATTCTTATGCATTCATACGTCAAGAAAAGTGTCAAAATGCCCCCCCCTGACTATTTGCAAGGAGCCATTTTAATCTTAGAGTTATAAAAGTGTCAATTTAGTCCTCATACCCATTTAATATGTGCTGAAAAAGTCTACAAAGAGGACTACTATTAATAAATTATAGGGACTAGTTCAACAATTTTATATACTTTGAGACTAAAATGACCCTAGTAAAATAATAAGAGGGTATTTGACTCTTTATATATCAAACACCTAAACTTTACTTTTTTACATTGATATGACCCAAAGCTTTCATATCACATAAATACCACAATTTTAATTTTTAAAAAGTGAAATACACCTTGTCATTCATAGGTAAGATGACATGATACCGTAGTTGATTAATAATGACGGGAAAAACAAATACTATTACTGCACTCGAATGGACTAAATGAAAATAGAAAATAACAACATGCATGACACACAACTAAGGTTGGATCAAGGATGGTGGAGGGGATCATGGAGGGTTTAGAAGGCGGTAGGATGGTGGAAAAAGTTATTATCGAATAAAAAATAGTTAAATAACGGTTTCTCGTGTTCCAGACAATAAGCACACAACAGATATTGATGTGGCACAGCTGTCTGGGATGATGGCAATAAGGGGAAGGGAATGGGTGTAGATTTTGGAAGATGGCAGCAAGTGGGAGAGTGAGGAGCAGTTGCAAGAGCTCGGAGAACAGCATGCTTACTGTTTTCCGGTGAGCGGCAACAAAGGAAAGGGTTTGTCGCAAGGCAACAGGTAGGAATGAGGGAAAGTAGCTGGTCGTGTGGTAGCTGAGAACAGTTGTTCAAAGGCTGTCGTCGGGAGGAAGGACGGTAGTTGTGGAGCGAAGGTTGCGGCGGGCAGACAAGTCAGATAATCACCACTGCGAAACGATATACAGCCGGAGCACCACTTTCCCTTGCATACAACCCTAGAAGGAAAGTCTTGGTGATGTGAGGCTTACGAGATGGCCAACAGAACCAGCTAGGACAGGTCCCAGTCCAACAGAAGCCTGGATCGTCCGACCTTCATGAGGAAGTNATCCTGCAATTTTTTTTATTTATTAGGATTTACATTTGTGTGAAGCAATCAGCACAAATAATANGGACCATCTACATGAGTATCCCAAAAGATCAAGGGATCTAGGCTAGAAATTTGAGTTCAGGGTTGTGAGTAAATGTGGTTGTAGATAAGTGTAGTGAGTGCCTCAGCTCCTTTGAGTTCAGGGTTGTGAGTGAGTGTGTGTGCAGATAAGTGTAGTGACTGTCTTAGCTCTATAACTAACACCCAAGGTTCAACCTTAAGGGTCCAGCAGTCCTAAGGGTGACTCATCTTGAGTTTCCCCCATAGTGACCCCACCTACTAAGTACTTAGAGGTTGAGAGAAATATGTGGAACTTCAAGTTGAGAAGAGAAGGGTGGAATTTCTAATGGCGGTTCCAAGTCTAGTTTTCTAGGAATAGTCAACAGGAAAAGTCCTATGGCTAGACCCTAGGCGACTAAAGAGGAAAAACTAAACCTCAACCAAAAATGAGGTCAACACATGTTAGTTTGTCTGTTTTTATGTTGAGATTGGAAATCAAAGTTAGTGTGTTAGTTTGTTTTTATGTTTGTACCCACTACTTAGAAGTCTATTGAATCTCTACATGTTGAATTGAAATGAAAATGGTTAAATATTAATCAAAAATTAAACTTACTCTTGTTTTTAGTTTTATACTTGTATAATTAGGATATAAAAATTTTTGTAAGCATGTTATTTTAAATTTTCATTCCTACTTATTTATATTTGCTTCTAAACTGTTTAATCTATTAAAAATATAAGTTTAGGGGGGGATGAAAAATATTTTCAAACTATGAATTTTATTTGTTCTCAAATGTGCTACAAGTGAATTTGATTTGAAAAAAAAATTTATTATGTATATGAAGTTACATTAGGGAAGTAAAATTTGATTTTAGAAATGAGTAAGAAAATTTAGTTAAAATTTTAAGTAATGGGGAAGTAAAATTTGATTTTAGAAATGAGTAAGAAAATTTAGTTAAAATTTTGAGTAATGAATAAAAACTTTCAGTTAAAAATTTTTAGTGCAGAATATGTTAGATATTGTGTAACTTTCCTTAGTAAGAAAAATTGTATTTTTGAATAATTTTGAAAATTTATACTTTTATTTTTAATACTTAAATTTCTTTTGTTGAAAATAATTTTCAAAACTAGTATTATATTTCTAAGTAAAATATTTATATCAAGTCTTTGCTTTAGGATCAAAGAAGTGGAATTCAAAACCATTAAAGGTCTATCCAGATATAGTAATCCTTAACTGAAAAAGAAAAATAAAAAAGAAAAATATAAAGAAAAAGAAATAGAAAAATAAAAAAAGTGAGGAGAATCTTGAGGATTAGTGCCTAATAAAAAATTGGTTCCACATTTGATCTTTTTAAAGTATAAGACTTGAGAAACTCTTAAGCTTAAGGATATAATATAGTAAGTATAATTACTCTTAATAAAAATTTTTAAGTGGAGATACTAAAAGGACTAAATTTTAAATTCGGAGAATCTACAATATTTCTGAATTAGATAGAAACTCATATTTTCACCTTTCTTAAAATTAAAAATTTCTAAACTTTAAGCTGGTCTCATTTACTGAATATTTTTCTAAATCAGACTACTATATTTCTAAATCTAAATTTTAGTAACTCCTAAAGAAACTCATATACATGTCATACTTATTTAGTTTTTAAAGATTAAAGTGTCACTTGAGACAAGTAACATTTTAAGTTTGCGTAATTTTGATACACTTAAAATATATAGTGTTTTTAGGAGCATTTTTATACCTTTTTTTAAGATATTGCGCTTCAATGGAAGGTATTTGTGTGTTTTTTTTTTTACAAGTAAAAAAGGTGAAAAATGCTAAAAGGAGTGAAAAGTGATCAAATTTGGAGAAAAAATGTGAAATTTGTGAAAAAGTGTTTGGTGCATAAGCGCTAGAGGCCCCGCGCTTAAGCGTCAAAGGCAATTATTTGGTGGTTTTCTACCTTTGGCCAAATTTTGAAGAGAATTTTGAGGCATCTATTGGCTAAAGAGGGTGGTTATGCCATTAGGAACGAAAATATTATTAAAAGACTTATGAAATCAGGCATCCCTTGGAAAATACATCAAATTTGGACACATTTTGAAGAATTTCCAAGGCACCTTATAGGAAATTTATAAAAGAAGAAAGTTGAGATATTTGAAGGGGGTGCTTGAAAGTTCTAAAAAGGCTTTGAAGAGGAGTCCTAAAAAGTTTTAAGAGATACTTTTGGAGAGATTTTCATGCACCACACAAATTTACTTTATCCTTTCTATTTTTAGTTTATTTTGAGAGTGTTGTAAAAGAGAAGAGATTCGGAGGAACTTTAAGAGTTTGGTGGAGGATTTGGGATATGTTTTTATCTTTTGTTTTGAACTACTTTTGGTTTTAATCGAGACTTCTTGTTGGGTTGACGATGATTTCTACTTTTAAACTAAAGAGTGATTTTAATTTCTGCATGGATTTTTGACAATGATTTCTTCTTTTAAACTAAAGTGTGGTTTTGTTTTCTCCATGGATACTGAGTATTTTTCTTTATCTTTCTCCTTAAAATGATAAGTAATTAAAGTGTTGGATGGAAGTTGTGGAGATTATTAACCCTTAATGTTAGAAGAAGTTGTGATGATTTAATTCCTTGTACTTCATTTACTTCTTGATCTAGCCCATCTAGATGTTAAAATTTGTTGTGAGAACATGTAAAAACTGAGATAGTATTGTCTCAATCAACAATTGGAAAGAATTACATGAGGTTGTATGAATGAGAATGTAATTCATATGATTTAGTGCAAACAAATAAAGACATAATTTTTTAAGGGTGTGGAGTTAGAGGACTTTAAAGTGACAGGTTAAAGTCCCAACTTGGTTTATTGTTTTAGGTTCTGATACGAGATGTTAGCCCCTAGGTGGAGGGAATTAAGGGAACTCTAGAGTGAGAGTCGGTATCTTCCCTGCCTAGTCGGTCTTTAGAATTATTCAAACTTTAAATTAGCCAATATTCTTTATGGCATCTCTTGTAAGGTTAAAGATTATAATTTCTTCTATTTGACAAACAACACAATTAACATACATCCACACAGAATTCCTATACTTATTACCGATTCATGATAAGGAGAAAGATATTTTCATATCAAGGGATTTTCTCTTACATAAACTCAAGTTATCTTTAAAAGTTTTACTGTTTTGTCGGAACATCAAAAATACAAAAAATATTTGAATTTTAATACTGTGAAAATATCTATAATTTAAGTAATTGTCTTTTTAGAATAGAAAGTTTGCGGCTCAATTGTGCATATTGCATAATTTCCTCGTGGGTTTGATATTTAGGCCTTAATTAAAAAGTCCTATATTACTTGATAACGATAAGTATACTTGAGTAGTATCCCAATATATAAATTAAAGATTTAAATTCTTATTTTCTTCAGGATCAAGTTTTTGGTTCTGTTGCAAAGTAAAGAAATATAAGTGAAAATTATAATTAAATTCATTATTATACTGTTGTATATAAACAATCGGGATCAAATGGAAAATTCAAAAAGCTAGGAGGAAAAATAAATTGAGTATTGAATTGCAAAGGCTACAGGAAGGCCCCATGTTTGAGCTTGACAAATTCTAAAAAATGGGCTCCCCCTAAAAAACCAGGCGAGGTAGAGAGAGATCCAGATCCCAACCATCTCCTCATAGTTAACTTTTTTTTTTGGAATATTAGGGGTTTAGCACATCCCCTTTCTCTCAAAAGTCTTCTTCACTGAAATAAAAAACATCAACTTTTGTGTATCACCATTTTGGAACCTTTAGTTCCCAAACAGCCTCAAAAACTGCTTAACAAATTTTTTGGCTTTTCTCATTTTACAAATGTTAAAAATAAGATCTAGGTCCTTTGTAGAAAAGAGATTACCCAGTCCGTTCTACTAGACCACCCCCAGCGGGTCCATCTTTCTTTCAATATAAATGATAACTATGGTTTAGTGACTTTTGTGTATCTTGGGTGTACTAAAGCTTCTAGGATTGAGCTTTTGTCTGTTATTCTCTCTATTACCACTAATTTAAACACTAATAAAATGGTGGGTGGGGATTTAAACTGCATTGCTCATTCTGCTAAGAAGATGGGGGGTAGACTCCCTAAACTCTCTAAGATAGCTTCATTCTATGATAACATACAGGCTGCATGGCTTTTTTATTTTGGCTTAACTAGTCCTACATTTACATGGAGGAGAGGTAAGATCTGGGAAAGACTTGATAGATTTATGGTTAATGACCATTGGCTCTAGATTTTATTTACAATTATGATAAACATCTGAGCATGGCTGGCTCTAATCATAGACCACATATTATTACCATTGATGCTCCCCCTCCTCCCCCTCAATATAATCCTCCTTTCATATATCTTAATTTCTAGTTTGAGCCTTCTTCTTTTTCTTCCTAGATTACTGCTAATTAGATAGGGATCAATCATGAAGAAACTTTGTTTATGTTGTGGCTTCTCCACATTAAAATGAGCAAGGCTCTTAGAATCCAGGGTTGGAATTCTTTTTGGGATGTTCTAAAGGTCATGGATGCTGCTGGAAAGGATGTGTAAGAGTTGGAATTAGATGTATTCAATTAGAAGAATAAGGAAGATGTTATAATTGTTGCACNATATTAAAGTTGATTAGAGCGACACCAGTTAGGATCCTACGGTTCCCTCATTCCGGCATCACTATTTTCTATCTGATTCACTTAGTCCAAATGAACTTATCAAACCCAACTTAATGAGTTCTGTAATTTCATTTAAACCGTGGGAAGCCTCGTTAGCAACCGTAGGTTACTTCCTTCGAGGGATTCCCGATCATCCGATAGAGACATCTTAATTTTGTTGAAGTTGTAGTTTTTGGTGATGTTTGTGATTAAATTTTGAGTTTTTTTATATTTTATATGTTGTGGCGGTGAATTTTATCTTGGTTGATTTTAGTTTTGGTTTTGGGTTATGGTTAAGATGCAAGTTTATGTAGGTAAACGCAAGCATGAAACATGTAACAAAAAGACAAAAGGAAGACGGTACTATGAACTGTAAAAGCGTACCTGGCGAGTCTTCTCGTTCCACCACCTGAAACTTAAAATGCATGTTAAGGCAGTTTAATAGGCCATTGAGGTATCCAAAAAGTTAGGAGGGGGAAGCAGGTCCTTGCCTCCCTCTCACTAACTGGTGAAAAGCCCATTTAAACTTATTATGTTGCTTAATAGTTCATCCTGTGAATACCCTTATTACTCAGTGAACATTGATGTCTAAATTATCCTTAAGAAAGGGGTAATTTTCATTTGTCATTCAATTTAAGAATTATGTGGGAGAAGACCCTTAAAGGGGCAAGTCAGTGTAATTAGAACACTTAGCCAAATTTTTAATCCTAATTGGGCTTAGGGGTGTTTCAAGGATGTTTGATTTAGTTATATTTATTTCTCTAATCCTCATTTAGTCAATTTTTTATTGAGCTTAAGTCACCACTAAGCCCTTAAGACCTAGGTGAGTGTTTTAATTAGTTTGGAAAAGGGTTAAACTTTAGGTGGTTATGATTCATGATTTGCATTTTATTTGAAAATCAAGATAGGGGTATCAAATTGATTAATTATTGACTTCAAAAGTCATACCCCTAAGTCTAGGATCATTTAATTTTAATAAACTTCCAAATTTTTAATGATTTAGAAATTTATTAATCTTAATTAAGAAAGTGAAATTGGTTTCTACCAATTAACCCCTTTGTGTTTCAAAANGAAGAAAAAATATTTTATGGGGATGCCCGCACAGTAAACTACCAGCTATTACGGCTGACTAGATTTGTATAACGTGATCATTGATGATTGATCATCCTAATTTAGGATATTCAAACGGAATAGTTTCTCGCAGAAAAAAGTCATAAAAATTTTTCTGAGAATAAGTTTGACAAGAAAAGAAATTATGGGGACGTAATTCGTTACATATTTGTAAGTATATGGGTATATTATTCACTTAAAATAGAGAACCAATTGCAATCTTGTACTAAAAACTACATTTATCTTTTAATATACCAAGTGTTGGAAAAAATTATTTATAATTTGACTACAACGTTGCAAGTAGTGAGTACCGAAAATCGGTGATTGACGATAAATAGGTGATCATGACTAGTGGTGGTCGACGGTATTTGTCAACTATAGAAGCCACTGGGCGACGTTGGTTAGCTGCTACGAAGGATGTGGTTACTCATCAGGCTCGGGTCATAACAAGTCAAAAATATAGAGAGAAATATAGTGGAGGATCAACCCACGAGAACAGAGAGCCTTGTCTTCTCTCTTCGTTTTCTTATTTACATTAAACTTTTACTTATTAGTCCTAGGGTACTTATTAGTCCTAGGGCGTCTTTTTTTCATCGGATAAAAAATTATATAAATGTACATAGTGTTAAGTCTTATCCAACAGCTTTATATCATTTACAACATATTTATATCATGTTTTATGTCATATATTATAGCTTTATGTCATATCCGACAGCTTCAAGTCAGGTCGTACAATATTGTCATATCTCACCATGTGGTTAAACATGAAAGATGGTTAGTTATGCAGTTTGACCAATCTCCTGCCAAGCAGTTCAACAAATTCTCCAGCTGGACAATAACATGTTTAACCTAATCCTTATGTATTTGCATATCTAATACCTAAACTTCAAATTTACATTTACACCGCTCAAATCTTTCATATCACATTAAAAAAAAAACATCACAATTTTAACTTCTAAAAAATTTAAATATACATTTTCATGCATAAATAAGGTGACATACATAAAAATTTAAGTTTTGGTGTTAGATATGTAAATGCACAAATAAAAATATTAAGTGGTATGCATGTAAATCTTCCTTAGATATGGTATAAGTAATGCCAGACTAAACATAACTAGAGACAGTTAAACCAGCAGTGGGCCAATAAGAATTCATAATTTGTACAAATACTACTGCTACAATGATGGAACTAGAATCTCAAGAGAGAAGATATGAGAAAATTTACCTCATTTAAGAGGCCAAAAAACTTTAGGAAATCTGCATCGTACCAGAATAATTTAAAGCTAAGACTTCATAATATTCATAAGGGGCATTTACATGCAGACCACACAATTCTCATGCATTTACATTTCTAACACCTAAGCATTCATATTTACATGCATGCCACCCAATCCTTAACATCAAATGAAAAATATCATCATAACAATCCTTTTTCAAAGTAAAATATACCCCTTCATGCATAGGTTTATGACACAAAGGTGTTGTGAGTGTAAATATGAAACTTCAGGTGTTAGATATGTAAATACAAAACAATTGTGTGGTGTGCATGTAAATGTCCCTATTTATAAACATGAAAAATTATCTTTAATCTAGAGATAGAAATCGGCTACAACCCTTTTCTAATTCCACCATTGATTGTGCATAATATGAATCATTAAAAAAAAAAAAACACCCCTGAAAATCATTGAATAAATAAGTTACGACAAAAGATATCGTAGTTCAATTACGCCATACAATTTTTTCAACAATTACTGCTAATGGAATCAAATACAACAGTAGCATATAACCTGTAAAATTCAAAGTTGTTTGTGAGCACACCATCATACCAGAGCCCTGCTTTTTTGGAAAAAATATTATGTTCAGACGTCCGCACGTCTTGATAGCCAACCGCCGAGCGCCATATCGCCCGACACCGGCGTGTATGGAGATGCGGCACCCGGTGGTTGGCCATACAAACGTAAAATTTTCTCACTTTTTTGCGATAATCTCCTTTGATTTTCATTTCTTAACCAGTTTGGTCTTTAGATAGTTTGGTCACATTAAACGTAGACCATCTGATGATCTAGTTAGAAGAGTAGATGTTTTAGATTCGACTTATGTTAAGAAAGATAGAGATGATAACATAAAAAGACTTGGGCATATTGCATAAAAAGTGATCTTGATTTATTGGAATGAAGCAAAAATATGTCACTCGATTGGACATGTTGAATCCCAAATTATCCTTTGGAAAAAACACTCATCGAGAGTTGGAGCCAAAGAAGGAGAGCAGGGGAGAGAGACAGAGAGAAAGACCGACAAAAAATTCTCTGAAGAGAAGAGTGAGGGGAAAAAATCTCTTTATTCATCGTTGGGCCTCCTATTTATAGCAAGCTTTTTCGTACAACTACAGAAGTAAGGTAGCGATTATGAAAATTGCTCTTAACTACCAAAAGGAGTGAGTGATTATGGAAACCGCCCTTAATACAGTTAATGCGCTAATTTAATACAAGATTTGCATGATTTAATTTTGGATTTGTATTACAATTTGAATTTGAATATAAATGTTATCAGTTAATTGAAGTGCTTGAGTTTAGTTGACCGAAGTGACCGATCGAATGAAGGTCGTTCCTACTGAAGCAAAGTCGATTGGTCGTCCAGTTACGACCGGACGCTCCTAGGACCATGAGAGTGGCTTGCCAACGACAACATCCACCAACACCGTGTGTTGATTGACTTTGACCGAGTGGATCAACGTCGAATGGTCGGCTCAGACCGTGTTCCTTTAGTCCGATGTTTTGATTATCCGACCATCATCCCTGGCCATAAGATCGCTTTGAGATTCGTGTAGACAATTTTGGTGCATACATGGCATAATGAAGAAAAAGGATTCAAGCATCCGACATCAGTTAGTGGGATAAAGGCATGTTGTTGTTGTTATTGTTGCATATATAAATAAATAAAATTTGTATGGTATGTAAATTTCCCTAAAAAATAAGCATTTAATTGAAGATGGAAATTATGAAATCTCATATTCCGAGCAAAAAAATGCAATGAAAATAAGCTCTATACAAATGAATGCATGAATCAAAATTAAATATAGTTAGCCCAATTGATGAATTGCATACTATGATGATAAAGTTTTTATGAAATTCACAATCCTAATCTCTCAATCATAGCACATAATCATGCCCCCTTCTTCATAATATTCGATATCTTTTGGGGCCCTTCTCTAGTTTCCAACCACCATGTCAATGTTACCATAGAAGTTGATTTGCAATGTGCAACCAAAGTTACATAAGATTCTTCACACAATGGCATTCACAACCATGTTCGTCAACCTTGCATTCAATAATGAGACCAGAAAGAAAATCATATAAACACCAAGTCGCGTTAACTACACAAAGCTAAATGGAGACTACCAACATCTTATTTCAAGTAAGAGAGAAAAAATCAAATTTCACAACAATGTGGCTACCTTAAGTGTGGTGAAAAAGGCTTTAAATTCCAAATAGGGACATTTACATAGGTACCAATCAATTCCTATGTATTTACATATCTAGCAACTAAATTTACTTTAAACTTTTATGCCACCCAAATCTTTCATATCACATATTGCAATTATTCAAACCATAAACATAACGGTTAAACTTCTATATACGAAAGAAGCCATAAGTAATCCTAGACCACAAGCTCCTTCCCTCACAATAAATACAAAACTCACTTCTAAATATAAGATACTCAGTAAGAAATTCATATATCAAAACCATATCATCTACAATAGTTTGCATTCAAATTTTCATTTAAATCAAAATTAATAGAAAGACATATTTCAACATAGAAGGGATAGATAGCCTTTCCTAGAAGCAGAACCAGATTATGTTCACTGCGGGCAACCCTGAAATTTGAGATTTCTTTATCCAAGCAGTAAAATTTAATACTTTTTTCTTATATAGTTTAGGTAATTTAGTAATTTTGCCCTCTCTCGATATACCTAATACTTTTAAAAATTTTAAATATTTCATAATTTTTTGCACTCTAAAAAAATAAGACTGGTTCAACCCCTACTTCCAACAAAGTAATGTAAAACAAATATTACAATGATGTATTCCCTATCTTAAAAAGCTGATAAATGCAACATAAATATCTGAGATTTAAAACCACAAAAAAATTCTTCATATAACCGAACAAGTAACAGGCCAATATTTGCATTATAGGACAAATGCAATCAAAGATCACAAACTGTAACTACTTCCAAGATCAGTAAGATAGGAATCAAACGTATGCTCACATCATAAAGCTGGAGGATCTCAGGATAAAATGAAAAAAAAAGTCAAAATGAGACTTCAAGTTATTCAATTTGCATTGAAATAAGTGCAATATATAAAAAACGAATCAAACCTTATATTAAAATTATTTCAAAGCAAATCTAACGGCCTAAAGGCCCACTCTCATAAAAAATTTAATCCGAATATTCTTCGAAAAAATTTTTAGAGCCAACTCTGACCAATCCTTAAACAAGCTAAGGAGCTGTTGGATAGCACCTTTTCTAATAGGATTTACAAAGGATTTATGAATTTAGTGTAAATCCAGTCAAATAGTAAAATGCACCTCGTGTTAAATCCTGAGACCGTTAAATCAGAATTTCTTCTGGTTTCGCCCGTAAATCCAGATTTACTAAACCCAACAATTTGACAGATTTGATAAATCCTGATTTACAGGATTTACTAAATCCTATTCAAGTTAAATCATGTTTGCTGCCAGACAGCCCCTAAAAATGATATTCCACCACATTGAACAAAAGTTTGCATCAACTCATCATCAAATTATCAAAAGGCGATGAAATATATTTACAGGAACCAAGCTATAGAGCCCATATCTTTAATAATTCCACAGGTCCCGGTTATCAACATAGAAATTATGTATGACAATACACGAATACTGAAACAAGTTAGAAGAAAAAGATCAAACCATTTTAAAAAAAGAAAAATTTAGGAGAGGTGGAGAGATAAGAACAAAAAAAAATTGGGCATAAGTTACTTATCGTCATTGTTAGGACAATCTCTCGCAAGATGCCCACGCTCTCCACAGTTATAACATCCCCTTTCACCGCCAGAGTAGCCGCCGATACTAACTTTTGCAGAGCTTCCTCCTTCCTGGTTACAATCCCTCGCCAAATGCCCATTTTTTCCACAATTATAACACGAAACCCCAAATCTACGGTTAGTGGAGCGATTACCTTGGATGCAATCTCTAGCTAGATGGCCTGATTTCCCACAGTCATAGCACGGGGGACCTCTTTCTCCTTCTCTTCCTCCCTCTCCTCCTCGAGAACTTTGAAGGCATTCCCTCGCGAAGTGTCCAGCTTCCCCGCAATTATAGCACGTAGCACCACCACCACCACCCCACCTGCTTTTTCCCAAAACCCCTCCTCCACCTCTCGCAACCCCTCCAGGCCCTTTACCTTTCCAGGCTGAGAAGCCCAATTCCCCATTACTAGTCGTCACAGAAATCTCTGCTTTTTCCGGAAAAGTGACGTCAACAGCCTTCGTCCGTCCGTCCTCCCCTTTCTCGACAGAGAACTCTAAAGAATCGCCACTGGAAAGCATCCGAAACCCTTCGGAGTGGAGAGAGCTCTTGTGCACGAAGAAGACCTCTCCATCTATGTCAGAGGTTACGAAACCATAACCCTTTTGCCTGTTTAACCACTTCAGCTTCCCCGTCAGCCGTTTTCTTTCTGACATTTCACCGGAACCCTAACCCTAACCCTAACCCTAGCCCAACAGATTAGTGTAGAGAGAAAGCCAGAAGGTACCGAGCAGAATACGAGATCAGATTCGGTGAACAAGAGCTTTGATTTCTTCTTCTTCCACCGACGATTCGAGAAAATATGGGCCTCTTCGATTCCCCGACCTTCGCTTCCACCAACTTTTTTGCCGAGAATAAAGGGGGATTGTGGATATTTCAGCCAGGAGAGTTAAAAAATTTGGGCACTTCAAGGGGTACGCAGAATATAATAGGGTACATGGGATTTATACGGGATTACAAGTGGGTTATAATCCGTTGTACCTCCCGTGTAACTCCCGTATAAAAACCCCGCTGTAATCTTGTAATCTCAATGGATAAAATAAAAGCGCGAGTTACAGCTGAGTTACACGAAAGTTACAAGGAAGTTATAACACGCTTGTAAACCCCATGTAACCCCCATATAACGCCCGTGTACCCTATTATGTATGCATCTCTGCGTACCCCTTGACGTACGCAAATTTTTTCCCAGGTGAGGACCTCTTTGTTGTTATTGGACGGCAGTGATTGTGGCTGTCAGGAGGAAGAAACAGTTTGTAACTTCCAACAGTATTAACCGTCCGTTTATATTTATGTTATTGAAACCTAAAGAATGGCTACAAATAGATTGTACATCGTTCTTATTTTTTCTATTGTTTTTTTTCTAGCCCTACAAGGAGAAGATCACAGAGTTTATATAAAAGAGGGGATGGTGAAAAGAAAGAGGATCCATAAGAAGATAACATTCACAATCAGAAATCCTCGACCCATTTTCCAACCCTTCACTCACCTCATAAAGTCTCTCTCAGATTGTATGGATTCACAAAAAAAGATTAAACAAACATTTTTCAAAAATAATTGTGTATATATATATTGTATAACCTAAAAAAAGCCTCGCCGAGCAAGAGGATCTGCCTTTGAAGACAAACTAGCAGACATGCAACTATTGGGTCGCCTACTATCCTCCAGCCAGCCGACCACATGGGCCAACCACTGCCAACTGACCGACCAACATGGGTTGGCCACATGCAAGCTATCGGCCGGTCACTTGGGTCGACCACCACCAATCGCCTGGCCACTTACACCCAGCCACCCGACCGCCATGGGTCGGTCACAGTGAAGGAAGGCAGTCGGGCAACCCCTAATGATCGACCATTTCGGTCGACCTTAGATCCAGACAAGTTCAATTGTGGGAAGCTCCAGAAGGACCGATCCAGGCAAAAAAATGACCAAAACACCCCTCACTGCTTCCCTTTAAATAAGGGCGTAAATGTAATCTCATCGCCCCGTCATTATTTCTCTATAAATAGAGAACCCGTTAACATGTAAAAGAGGTCGTTAGGCTCTCTCTCTCTCCCCCCTCAAGTAGGGAGCTTGCTTCCCTTCCTCCTCACTTGTAATCAAACTTATCTGGAATGGTAGGAGTCGCTGAGCCCGAGGACCACCGCTCTTTGCCTCCCAATAGAGTAACATTCTCTCTTTCTTGTTCCCCAATAATCTAGTTTTTGCCATCATTTTTTGATGTCACAAGTGTAGAGTGTCCACTGTAATGATTCAGGACTTGCCCAACATTATATTTGATAACCCCTAAGATGTAATTAACCAAGTGAGATACTTCCCATTCAGAGAACTCTAGACTCTAACACAAGAAACACACCTGAATTCTGGTTGTGGGTTGCTTTTGTAGTGATTTTTTTTGCATATATGACACAAGCTATTTCAGTTTGATATTGTTCAGGTGTATATGCTTGAACTATCGTAGCGATGTTCGATGCGCGGAAGTTCTCCACGCTCTTTGTCTCTGTTTGTCTTCCTTTATCGTATGTCCTACTTTTTAAATTTCACTCTTCTTCTGGTCATTCATATGATCTGAAAGATAGGCTTATCTAGAAAAGAGAATTATACAACGATGGACAAACTGACGACTCCTTTTAAAAAAAAAAGAGAAATGAATGAAAACAAATTTGAGCCAATTTTGAGCTGGAACAAAACCAAATAACTCAATTTCAACAAACTAGTTATGATTTAGAGTCAGATCGAGTCGATTTTAAGCTGAAATGGATTCAAATAACGAGGCATGGGTTGGCTTTAAGCTACACTCAATCCCTTCAAATTGATTTTATGTCGACCCCAGCTCGGCTCAAAATCAGATCATTAACAACCCAAATTATGCATGGAGTTTGACAACACTTATGACTAGAAAGACTCAAGAAAGTCACTACAAGATTAGGCAGAGTGC
The DNA here is from genome assembly GCA_002079205.1 of Phalaenopsis hybrid cultivar. Classification (NCBI taxonomy): domain Eukaryota; kingdom Viridiplantae; phylum Streptophyta; class Magnoliopsida; order Asparagales; family Orchidaceae; genus Phalaenopsis; species Phalaenopsis hybrid cultivar. The sequence goes on along the minus strand of JXCR01064161.1, from coordinate 46,074 downwards.
ATTGATGGAAAGTTAAATGACAAGGATAAATAATGTGGTATTTTACTATTACTTAAAAAATAGTACATGAAAGTAAATAATAAGTTTTAGGTATTAAACGTGTAAACATGATAATTTTGAGCGTTTTCTGTGTTAATTTCCTTTTATAAATGCTCAAAATATTTAAACACTTCCAATAAAAAAATAGAGAAAATTTCTTGTGATCAATTATGAAAGGGAAGAATTCATAGGCCTCTTATTGGTGGAAAAAACAAATTATTTATTTGAATTCATGTAAATATGGTATATTTAAAAGTATACAAAAAAGAGATATCAGTACAAGCAACACTTCTGAATCACTGTAATCGATAGGTAGTTAATACCTCGATGAGAAGAGTCTGTGAGATGGCAATAAGATTATTGTATTGACAATCCTTGATTCTTGTTGGGGGTCTCGGAGGGATCTGTGAGACCATTTATGCTAGTGAGGAACTAGATTCTTTCCTCAAATTGAAGCTACCAATAGATAGGTCGAAGCCTTTAGTCGGTTTTCTTACAATGGTAAGATATCGTGCTTATTGACATCGACTTTATATATGCTTAAAAATATAAGTAATTAATACTGTTGTTAAAAGATTTAATTCCTCAGCAACTGTACCAAAACTTAATAACAATTATAGATTCAATAAAGATGAATGTATAAAATATTCAATAATTGTAAAGCCACACTTATCAACGCAACTATACGTATCGCTCAAGTAATATAGAGCTCTAATGGAGTTTTAGATATCGATCCCACATGGAGGTAATATGAACTACGAACTAAGATTTAGAAAAGCAATACTTTAATCGCAACAATGAAATTCAAATTGCTTATCTGTCACTAATAGACAATTTAAATAAATATGTAATTTTAATAACTATGAAATAACTAATTATACTAATGAGGTTTTTGATGTGATATTCAATATATAAGAAATCATTCTTCTCCTTGTCAAGAAATTATAGTGAATGGATAAAGTGAATCAGTACAAATTGTATTGTGTCAAATAGGAGCATATATATTTTTTACCCTTTGGTCCAGACATAAAGAACATTGACTAATCTTACGTCTGTTTACTGAATCTGCGGCTAGGCTGGGAGGATACTGACTCTCACTTCGGAGCTCCCACGTTCCCCTCACCTGAGGGCTAACATCTACACTTCAGCACCCAAACGATAGGACCAAATTGAAGATTTTAATCTGTCGCTCTAAAATCTCCAATTCTAAGCCCAATAATTTTATTTCCCTATTTATTTACACCCAACTTCCAAGGGCTTTGACCTCCCTGAATCTCTTCCTTTCTTTACAGTACACAGAATTTCTCTTCGAAGCGGCAAGGAGAAAGAAATCTCTCACTTTCCCTCCACTCTACAATCTCTCGAAGAATTCCTCACAATTTAGACTTTTTAGCAAGCACTAATGGAACCTCTCCAACTTTCATAACCTTTCTAACATCCAGGACCTCTAGGCTCTCTCCAATTTTTGANTATATATATATATATATATATAATGCGTGCTAGAAAATTCGCGGCGGTAGAGTAATGAATTATCGTCTTAACGTTGCACGAGGATTCAGCACACACTCAGATGAAAATGAATCAAGCTGTGATAAGACCAGAAGTTTTTACGTGGAAAACCCGTAAAGGGGAAAAACCATGAGACCAGGTTCAGTTGTAAAAATCCAGTATAATTTGATGATTACAGATGCCCCTTGCCCCACATACGGGAAAGAGTTATTAGCTTTCCAAGTTACAACGTCGACTGACGATGTCTAGTCAGCAGTGGTTGACGAAGGTCAGCGGTGATCGACGATAGTTGACGATAATCGATGATGGTCGGCGGTGGTCGACGGAGGTCAGCAGTGGCTGACGACAGTCGATGACGGTCGGCGGTGGTCGACGGAGGTCAGCGGTGGTTATCGACGGTTAGTGGTGGTCGACAACGGTCGACGATGGCGAGGATGATCTTGGACTTGAGCTCCTTCTCAAAGCCTCAAGTTCTCTCTTAAGCATCCCCCTTTCATGTGAGGGGTGAGGCTCTATTTATAGTGTTTTGAGTGCAATTAATGCAGAAATATGAACCATTTTGATCAAACAGTTCGGAGAGCTTCCCTTGATCAAATGACGTTTGATGGACATTTGAGTGCCTTAACGATGTTGGAATTGACCAATCTTGGGCTCATTGGATTCGTCTTGTCGAGATGCTCGATTAGACTATGAACTCGCTAGATTCGACATCCGTTTGACCTTTCAAATGCCTCCAGAAATCCTTCAAGTGTGGTTTAATGATTTGATCTGGGCTTGATTTGACTCGGATTGGACTGACTTTTATATCATTAGGTTCGTCTCATCAAGTCAATCAGTTTGACTATAAGTTTGCTGAAATTAGAGCTCTGGATGGCTCTTAATCGAAGTTTGAATGTTTCTTATTTAAAAAAATGCACTGAGATTCATGCTGGCTGATGAAAATTTGTTGGTGACGTATCAGTTGCCCCCCTATTTTCGGGCGAAACAATTTTTTTTTGTCAAAAAATTTTAAGATCTATAGACTTTTCATTTTTGTAATGCATAAAAACTTTAGATATATATTCTTTATTACAATCAACATAAAAAATAAAATTATTATTTATTTTGAATAAAATATTAAATTGAGCTCAGCTTAGTTGGTAGTTCATTTTTTGCCACTTTGCAGGTGGCGGGATCAAATCCATCTCAACTCAATATATACATTAATTAAACATGTGGGCCTTAGCGGGGCAGGAGGTCCGAAGCAGGCTGAATGGGTTGAACGCTAAACAGGTCTCTGAACTCCTGGCTGAATGTTGAACGGGCCTTTGGCCTTTGAACTCCTGGTAGTTGAACGAGTCTTTTCGGCTGAACGCTGATCTAAACTCCTAACAGCTGAATGCTGAACGAGCCTTGAGCAGGAATCCGAAGGACCACAAAGCAGCCAAAATTAATTAAGGAACGGGTCATTTAATGTTGAATGGGCCTCTGACAGCTGAACGGGCTGAGCAGGAATCCGAGGGCCACAAGCAGCTGAAATTAATTAAAGAACGGGTCATTTAATTAATTAATTAAAGAATTCAAGGGCCACGATTGAAGCATGATTTAAATAAAAAATAGACATTTAAATGTATATTTTTTAAATCACAAGATGTGAAGAGTTTTTTTTTATTAATTTATTTTTTAATTAATTTCAGTCATAAAGACAGAATTTTAGAGACTAAAAAATTGAAGGAATATAAAATGAAAGTTTTTTTAAATAAAAAAATATTTTTTTAATGACTAATTAATTTTATCATGAATATGAGGCAGTTTTTCCTATAAATAGTCCAAGGAGAGAAGAAAAAAGGTGGAGTCTCCGTCCCACCCTAGAAAGTGATATGAGATTTCTCAAAAGAAGAAAGTCGTCTCCGTCCTGCTTAGCATGCAAGCAACGGGATCTTCTTTCTCGTTGCGACGAAGAGTTGCGGTGAAGTGTTGCGGCAAAACGTTACGACAAATAGTTACGACGAAATGTTGCGCCGAAATGTTACGGTGAAGTGTTGCGGCGAAACGTTGCAGCTAAGAGTTGCGGAACGTTGCGGCGAAATGTTACGGTGAAGTATTGCAGTGAAGATTTGCGGGGAAGAGTTGCGGCGAAACGTTGCGGCGAAGTGTTGCGGCGAAGAGTTGCAGCGAAATGTTGCGGCGGAGCATCTCGGAGGGGTGTCGCAGCGACGCTTTGCAGCGGGGTGTTGCGACCACGCGACACATTGTGGTGGAGCGTCGCATATTTCAAAGTAAATTCTTGTGTCAGGTGCCACTCTGGTACGTTATGAAAGTGATGAGAAAATGATGTAGTTTTCTCGCCTCGCCATAAGGAGGGAATTTTCATGCTTATGTGGTGACGATATCTGGAGGCCCCTTGACTATCATATGAAATACCAGAATTTTAGGAAAGCGATGCCGACTCTAATTAAAGATGAATTGATTTATTGTAGCCCTTGTACATGTATATGTTGGTATTTGTAGCTTTTTTATTCATCTGATGTGACAATTATAGATGATAACAATGTATTTTTTGTTGCTTCCACGGTTGTTGTGGTTTCTTAATTGTGCAAAGTTCTTCTGAGGCTTGTAGTCTTCTGAGGAATTTTTATGCACTTGTAGCCTTCTGAGGTATTTGATGTACATGTGTCTTTTGAGGCTTGTAACCTTCTGAGGTCTTTGAGTGTACCTGTGCCTTCTGAGGCTTGTAGCCTTTTGAAGTCTTTGATGTACCTGTGCTTTCTGAGGCTTGTAGCCTTCTGAGGTCTTTAAGTGTACTTGTGCCTTGTGAGGCTTGTAGCCTTCTAATGTCTTTGAGTGGAGACCCTGTCAACCACTTGCTCTCATAGAGTCTTTCTAGTGAGGACCCTGTCCATAACTAGCTTCCCATCAAGACTTGCCTCTTGGGCTCGTCTTCTAGAGATATTGTAGCTTCTCATTGAGTCTTGCCTCTTGGGCTTGATTTTTAGGAGTATCATATCTTCTCGTTGAGTCTTGCCTATTGAGCTCGACTTTTAGGGGTATAGCTTCTCATCCTCAAGGGGGTTTTCTACACAAAAAATCTTTCGTGAGAACATAAGAAAATTTCATTGAAATGATATTTTAAAGCAACATAAAAATTTTGCTAAAATAAAATTAAAAGTTTATAAGCCAGTCTTTTACTCAGATAATATGAGTTGGAGTTATACTTCTCATTCAATAACTCCAACAGTTCTCTTTTGGTTCCCCTCACATTGTTCTTGTAAGTAGTGACCTAGGTGACCTTGGGGTATTAGACGTCCAATTTCTTCCTTTAATTGAAAACATCTTTCTATTGAATGTCCTTTTACATGGTGGAAATGACAATATTGAGACTGGTTTCCATCATCTGGATTTCTTAATGGCTTGGCCACTTAACAGTTTTTTCATCATTGATTGTCATTAAGATGTTAACACGTGACGTGTTGAGTGGCGTGTATTCTTTTTCTGATCATTGCTCACGATTTCCTTGTGGCCAAAACTTTTTTCGTTGTGAGAATTGATTGGTTTCCCCAGCATTATTCTTGCGCTTGCCCCACAATCGCTCAAATTGTTCCTTGTGAGCAATGATGACCTCATCTGCAGAGATTTGTGCCTTAACACGGTGAACAAGGTCAGCATAAGAATGAACCGTCTCCCTCATCAACGATGAGTAGAAAGGTCCTGGGCGGAGCCCCCCAAGGAAGACTCCTCTTAGTAACTCTGGATATACTCCTGGGATCTGTCGGGTTTCAGTAGAAAACCTGCGGAAGTAATCCTTCAATGATTCTCCTTCGCTTTGATGAATTCCCGAGAGATGGGATGAATCATTGATGATCCGTCGGTTTGCTGCGAACTATTCTACAAACAGTCTGACAAGCTCATTAAAAGTGTTTACAGTGCCCCATGACAGAGAGTAGAACCAGGTTCGAGCTTGTTCTTTAAGAGTAGCCGGAAAAACCTGACACAGAAGTGCATTTGAGACACGTTGAATGTGCATAATAGTTCGATAATAATCAATATGTTCGTAGGGGTCAGCTATCCCTTCATATGTATCGATGTTCGGAAGCTTGAAGCCTGTTGGGATGGGGTGTTGGAAGACCGCATCCACTAAGGAAGAGGATTCATGTATGTTACGGTGAGTGTAGAAACAATCCTTTTTCTCTAGGGGAAACTCTTCCCGAAAGAGGCGTCATAGTTCATAACGAATGACATCATCTGAAATGACAGGAAGATGTGGCGATGTCGGATGAGCTGCACGAGATGGATGAGTGGAACTTGCGGTATCTAGGAGTTCAACATCACAACCTGACAGGGGATGTGTTCCTTCTTGAGGAGGCGGGCCGATATGAGTTCCTCCAAGCGGTATGTTTCTCATACGTCGCGGAGTTAATGGTGTGGGCAGCGGTTGTTGAGCCCCGCGTAGGAGCCGTAGGATTTCTAGTTGAGACTCCTCCATTCTATGCATCCGATCTTCTATAGAAGGACCTGAAACACCTTCGTTGGCAGGATAGCGTCTTCCAGGGCGGGAAGATGAAGAAGCATGCCGCCCTTGGCTTCGTGACTGCTCCCTTGAACGGTTGGTATTGGAGCAGGATGCTCTGTTGTCACGAACATTGTGTATGGTGGCCATGTAGTAAACCGCGTAAGTACTTTAGTTGTGAGATTGAAACTTTTTCACACACGACGCCAAACTGATGCGTGCTAGAAAATTCACGGCAGTAGAGTAATTGATTATCGTCTTAGCGTTGCACGAGAATTCAACACACACTCAGATGAAAATGAATCAAGATGTGATAACACCAGAAGTTTTTACGTGGAAAACCCGTAAAGGGGAAAAACCACGGGGCCTGACCCAGTTGTAAAAATTCACTATAAGTTGATGATTACAGATGACCTTTGTCCCACAGACTGTAAAGGATTACTAGTTTTCCAAGTTACAACGTTGACTGACGACGTCTAGTCAGCGGTGGTTGACGGTGGTCGACGTAGGTCAGCGTTGGCTGACGACGGTCGATGACGGCCGACAGTGGTCGACGAAGGTCAGCGGTAATCGATGGATGCCAACGGTGGTTGTCGACGGTTAGTGGTGGTCGACGACGGTCAACGATGGCGAGAGGATGATCTTGGACTTGAGCTCCTTCTCAAAGCCTCAAGTTCTCTCTTAAGCCTCCCCCTTGCATGTGAGAGGTGAGACTCTATTTATAGAATTTTGAGTGCAATTAATACAGAAATAGTTTTGATCGGACGGTCCGGAGAGCTTCTCTTGATCAGATGACGTTTGATGGACATTTGAGTGTCTTAACGATGTTGGAATTGACCAATCTTGGGCTCATTGGATTCATCTTGTCGAAATGCTCGATTCGACTATGAACTCGTTAGATTCGACATTCGTTTGACATTTCAAATGCCTCCGAAAATCCTCTAAGGGTGGTTTAATAATTTGATCTGAGCTTGATTTGGTTCAAATTGAACTGACTTTTATATCATTAGGTTCGTCTCATCAAGCCGATCAATTTGACTATAAGTTTGTTGAAATCGAAGCTCTGGATGATTCTTAATCAAAATTTAAATATTTTTTATTTAAAAAATTATATCAAGATTCGTGCTGGCTTATGAAAATTTATTGTTGGCATATATATATATATATAGAGGCCACCAACAAATTTTCATGAGGCTATACTTATTTCAATTTTTTAATAATAATCCCGGGCATCATCGTGCAAAAGGCCAGATTGGTTACTCCGTAGTGCTATAAATCTTCCTCAGCGCCTTAACATCGCCGAACTATAGAGATCTCTCTCTCTCTCTCTCTTCTCCGTCACTGTATATCGAGGAGATCTGGATCGCAAGAGAAGCTTCAGCTATGAAGGGATTACTTCTCTCTCCTCTTCCGACTCACCAGTCGAAGATCCCAGATTTCTTTCCTCTCTCTTCTCTCTCTCACCGGTCGAAAACCCCGACTCTTAGCTTGTTCCTCCCAAACTCCACCACTCGCTCTGTTCTCGGTTTGCGCCGGAGGATGAGTTCCGCTATTCGCTGTTCTACAGACGGAGCCGTGAAGGTGGAAGAGCAAATCCCTATTGAGAAGAGTAAGCTACAGTTTGATATGTCTATGCTTTCGTGGTCTCTTTCTTCGTCANAAAAAATATTACATCAGTACTACGCACGTAGAAATACCGTGCGTAGCCAATAAAATCACGCTACGCGCGACAGGAAAAAAAAAACGGCGCAGTAATACGGGGAATATTCTCCCCGTGTTATTCATGTGTTATTGTGTGTTATTCATGTGTTATTGCGTGTTATTCATATGTTATTGATGTGTTATTGTGTTATTATAACATCAAAAATATTCTCAGGATATAATAACACATGAATAACACACAATAACACTTGAATAACAAGGGAAATATTCCCGACAAAGAAAAAAAAGACGCAGTAACACGGAGAATATTCTTCCCCCGTGTTATTCATGTGTTATTGTATGTTATTCATATGTTATTGATGTGTTTATAATACTAGGAATATTCCTAGGACACAATAACACATGAATAATACACAATAACACATGAATAACACGGGGGAATATTCCCCGTGTTACTGTGCCGTTTTTTTTTCTCTGTCACGCAGGATGTCGTGACGTTATTTCATTAGCTATGCATGTTTCTCTACGTGTGCTTAGTACTGATGTAATATTTTTTTTAAACCTACAAGCTGAGAAAAAAAGAGGGTTCCTCATGCCATTTCTAATAATCCCGGGCATCCTCGTGCAAAAGGCTACATAGGTTACTCCGTCTCCGTCGCCGGAGTGCCATAAATCTTCTTCGACGCCTTAACACTGCGCCGAACAATAGAGTTCTTTCTCTCTCTCTCTCTCTCTCTTCTACGCCTTAACAATACGAGAGGGAAGCTTCAGCTATGGCTGGATTCCTTCTCTCTTCCCTTCCGACTCACCAGTCGAGGATCCCAGATTTCCTTCCTCTTTCTTCTCTCTCTCACCGGTCGAAAACCCCGACTCTTAGCTTGTTCCTCCCAAAGTCCTCCACTCGCTCCGTTCTCGGTTTGCGCCGGAGGATGAGTTCCGCTATTCGCTGTTCTACAGATGGAGCGGTGAAGGTGGAAGAGCAAATCCCTATTGAGAAGAGTAAGCTACTGTTTGACATGTCTATGCTTTCGTGGTTTCATTTCTGTCTTCATCGATTTCATGTTTCATTCGTTTAACTGATTGCAATGTAATTTTCTAAATTACAATCTGAAGGGTTCCCCGCTTACCCGACCGTCATGAACATCAATAAGATCCGTGAAATTTTACCGCATCGGTGAGTTCATTTTGAATTTTTTTTTAATTTAATTTTCTTATTGTTTTATGACGACCTAATTGGAGAACTCTCTGTTGCCCCTCCTTCGCTTTAAGGTNATGGAGCGGTGAAGGTGGAAGAGCAAATCCCTATTGAGAAGAGTAAGCTACTGTTTGACATGTCTATGCTTTTCTGGTTTCATTTCTGGCTTCATCGATTTCATGTTTCATTCCTTTAACTGATTGCAATGTAATTTTCTAAATTACAATCTGAAGGGTTCCCGGCATACCCGACCGTCATGGACATCAATAAGATCCGTGAAATTTTACCGCATCGGTGAGTTCATTTTGAATCTTTTTTTTTTNCTTCGTCAATTTCATGTTTCATTCGTTTAACTGATTGCAATGTAATTTTCTAAATTACAATCTGAAGGGTTCTTGGCTTACCCGACCGTCATGGACATCAATAAGATCCGTGAAATTTTACCACATCGGTGAGTTCATTTTGAAATTTTATTTTTATTTTTTTTAATTTTCTTATTGTTTTATGACGACCTAATTGGAGAAATCTCTGTTGCCCCTCCTTCGCTTTAAGTACATAGGTTTCCTTTCCTCCTAGTGGATAGAGTGATCGAGTACGAACCAGGAGTTACAGCTGTAGCAATCAAGAATGTGACTATAAATGATAATTTCTTCCCTGGCCATTTTCCGGAAAGGCCAATAATGCCCGGTGTGCTCATGGTTGAGGTGAAATTTTGTTCTCTCCTCTTATAAGGCTGTTTGGTATCTTATTTTAGACTTGATTTAAGCAAGATTTAGCGTAAAATCCTACAATCAATTTTCTAATTGTTCTGTTTTTTTTTTTTTGTTTTTAGGATTTTAAATCATGCTGATTTGATAAATCCTTTTTCAGCCTTGTTATTGGTTAAACACATGATATTTTTTTTCTAACCCATTATTCACTGGGTTTAATGGATTTCACTACTCTCATAATTCTTAAATTGCAAAACAAATAACTGCTGAACATTGTACGAAGATTAGTAAGATTTAATAGCTGTTATGCCATTTAAGTTTCTCTTCTAATTCTCCCAAAAAAATACTAAATACCAATTGAGTTAAATACTAACTTTAGCCAGTCAACCATTAGTCATATTAAATAAGTAAATTTTAAAAACAGACCCATTAGTCAAAATATAACAATTTTCTTTTTCTGTTTGAATTTGAGTGGTTTTGTCTCTTTTTTATTGGATTACAAGTCAATTCTATATTCTTATGGATTAAAGAAACTTGCATCTCTTCGACATTGCCATATGTTTGGTTGATTTAACTGTTAAACTTCATGTTCTGGTATGGGAGTGGTCCACCTACTTTACATAATCACATTATATGTGAAGGGATTTTTTCTGAAGATAACCGAGTGAGGTGAATAATTGTTGGCTATTTTAATGTCAAGCGCTAGTATCATAACCTTCATTCTTAGAATATATAGGCAAGGTTATCGAAGTATGGATGATTTTAGTGGATGGTGAACCATTGGCCTTAAATAGGTCAAAATATATGAGTGCTTAGATAATCATGGGTTTATTCAAAAAAAATTGAGAGTATTTTTTAGGAGAATATGGTTGATGAAAAAATNCTTCCCTGGCCATTTTCCGGAAAGGCCAATAATGCCCGGTGTGCTCATGGTTGAGGTGAGATTTTGATCTCCTCTCTCATAAGGCTGTTTGGTATCTTATTTTAGACTTGATTTAAGCAAGATTTAGCGTAAAATCTTACAATAAATTTTCTTATTGTTTTTTTTTTTGTTTTTAGGATTTTAAATCATGCTGATTTGATAAATCCTTTTTCATCCTTGTTATTGGTTAAACACATGTTCTTTTTTTTTTAACCCATCATTCACTGGGTTTAATGGATTTCACTACTCTTATAATTCTTAAATTGCAAAAAAAATACCTGCTGAACATTGTACGAAGATTAGTTAGATTTAATAGCTGTTATGCCATTCAAGTTTCTCTTCTAATTCTCCCAAAAAAAATACTAAATACCAATTGAGTTAAATACTAACCTTAGCCAATCAACCATTAGTCATATTAAATAAGTAAATTTTAAAAACAGACCCATTAGTCAAAATATAACAATTTTCTTTTTCTGTTTGAATTTGAGCGGTTTTGCCTCTTTTTTATTGGATTACAAGTCAATTCTACATTCTTATGGATTAAAGAAGCTTGCATCTCTTCGACATTGCCATATGTTTGGTTGATTTAACAGTTAAACTTCATGTTCTGGTACGGGAGTGGTCCACCTACTTTACATAATCACATAATATGTGAAGGGATTTTTTCTGCAGATAGAGTGAGGTGAATATTGGCTATTTTAATGTCAAGCGCTAGTATCATAACCTTCATTCTTAGAATATATAGGTAAGTTTGTCGAAGTATGGATGATTTTATGTGGATGGTGAACCATTGGCCCTAAATAGGTCAAAATATACGAGTGCTTAACGGAGATAATCATGGGTTTATTAAAAAAAAATTGAGAGCATTTTTTAGGAGAATATGGTTGATGAAAAAAGTAAAGGTTAAAAAGTACTATTAGATTGCCAACTTACCTCTTCCATTTTGCGCCTCCGTGACATTCTTACTTTTTCTTATCTTCTTATTTCCTTTAGTTTCTTTCTCTCTGCTTCTCTTAACCATCTTTCTTTTCTTCATTTATTGTTTCCTTGCTTAGCAATGAAGTCCTGTTCCCTTAGGATTCTCTTAAGCAGAGGAGGAGAGAGAACGCTAGAGAGAGATGTCAGACTTAATAAGTGGAGAGAAAGGGGCAACCTTAAGGATATGAATTTTGATGAGGCTAATTGTTCATGAATTTTTTTTTTGTTTTAATATTTCTCTAATAGATGCAAATATTTATACATAAAAAGCATGTTAAAATAATTTAGACTTAAGCCACAAAACTAACTTCTGAATTTAGTATAACTAGGAGGATAATCCTCTTTAAGATGAGGATTAATCCTAACCAGGCTTCTTAAGGAAGTTGAGGCGTCATTAGTGGATAAATCTTGTCATATTCATATTTAACACTCTTTTTATCCTTTCTTTCCGCATCTTTCATGATTTGCTGAGAAGATAGAGATGGTGGAGTTATCTTATTGTTGTCATGATTTTTAATTTGCCATGCAAATCTGGTAGGCTTATGTCTAGAGCTTGTTGGACTACGACTTTTTTATTTGGCTTAAATTGCTTAAGCTATTAATTTTCCTTGTGGTGACCCTTATATTGCCTTCTTAGAGCTGCATGAATATGTTCATCTTCTAATGTTTTTGTTAGCTGCTCTTGGCTTCTTATTTTTTACATATTGGAAGATGTTGAGCTGACTTATATTTTTGTAGTTATGAAAATACTGATTACTTTATTTGGTGGCTTTACACANTATTGGAAGATGTTGAGCTGACTTATATTTTTGTAGTTATGAAAATACTGATTACTTTATTTGGTGGCTTTAATATTGGCTCCAAGTCCTTGTGTAATTGACACGTTTACTGTATATTTTTCTTTCTCCATCTATTATTGTTCCTTTTGTAAGTGTGTAACATCCTATCAAATAAGTATGAGTTTTCTAAGATTAAATGACGTTTTTCTAGTAGTGCCATATTAGATATGACCCTATCCATGAATTGTTCGGAGATGAAAAACTTGATTGGGCATTGTTCTATAACTCCAAATTCAATATACTTTTTTAACTCACTCTATGTTGTTTGTCTTTAGGTCAGGAAGGTGTCTATCCCTAATTTTTCTACCAAAACTTTAATACGATTCATCACACTTGCTGAACCTACAATTGCACCAACAATGTTAGATTTTACTCCCCCCTTTTCTGACTTCTTACATGCGTTATTTATGTTAGAAGTCCTTCCATTTCATTCACGATTGTGGTGAATGTTTCCTTTGTCATGACAACCNATTGTTCCTTTTGTAAGTGTGTAACATCCTATCAAATAAGTATGAGTTTTCTAAGATTAAATGACGTTTTTCCAGTAGTGCCATATTAGATATGACCTTATCCATGAATTATTCGGAGATGAACAACTTGATTGGGCATTGTTCTATAACTCCAAATTCAATATACTTTTTTAACTCACTTTAAGTTGTTTGTCTTTAGGTCAGGAAGGTGTCTATCCCTAATTTTTCTACCAAAACTTTAATACGATTCATCACACTTGCTGAACCTACAATTGCACCAACAATGTTAGATTTTACCTAAATGTTTATCTTGAAGAGCTCCCCTCTTTTCTGACTTCTTACATACATTATTTATGTTAGAAGTCCTTCCATTTCATTCACGATTGTGGTGAATGTTTCCTTTGTTATGACAACCTATATAATTGGCCTCTTTTTAGGGTTGAATTCTAGCAATCATTTTCTATATGACTTATGATTTTGAATTGCATGCATTAAGTATTATGGCTCGTAGCTTCTCTTATCCTACATTGCAATTTTGAGGGAGTTATAATCTTTTGTTTTTGGTGTTGTTATTGGGCCAATACTTCTTGATTGTTATGAATGGAGCTTGATTTGATTGCTCTGGACACAAAATATCTTCATTCTTACTTTTGTCCTCTACACAACTCTTACATCTTTCAAGAAAATTTATTTTTCTATCAAAGAGATTTCTGAGAAAATTGATTGCCTCTTGATATCTGTGGTGTTTGCATGCATGGCTTGCTTTCATGTCTAGATGTATTTTGTGGATCCACTCATCATTTTTACGGCAATTCAGATAACATGTATATTGGAAATCCTTTGAACATACACCTCATTCTTGAAGGATCATGATTCTTAGCATCTATACCTTATTACATGTATTTAAGTCATTTTAAATTGTGCATATGATATTTTTTTGTGCATGATTATAATTCAATAGTGAAAGTATGCCTCTAACATTTTCACCAATTTACTCACCTACTTTGTATCGATTTTATCATTATGTGAGCAAATTTCTACTTCTTATATAATTTAAATGATAGTTAATTCTGATCCAATAGTTCCGATTTTCCTCTTCTACTTCGTCTTTCAATTTGTATCTCAAAAAAATATAATCATTCTCTTAAGGGAATATTTCCTCTTGTGATATTAGACTTTTAGGCTACATGTGTCCTTTGGTGAGTCAAATTTTCTGCTTCTTGGTAGGTTTTTAAGCTTTTTAAACGCACTGCAAGTTTTAATCCTTTCTAGGCTTCCTGTGGAAGATTTTCCTTGTACACTTATGCATTTAATGTCTTCAATTAGCTCTTAGATTTTTTGCTCTTCATTTTATTTGTAGTTTTTCGTCTCATACTCAACACGCAAGATATACACGGTAATGCCAAAAATTATCCAAAATTAAGGGGATTATATTTGTCAAATAACCACCTAACAATGGATGAATGATGTAGGTGGGAATTTGATATAAAATATCATTGTTATTGCTTTTATTCTTAGAATGCCTAAATAAGATTGTTGAAGTGTAAAAGACAACAGGTTTTATTGTAGATGGTGAATCTTTGCCAACTGTGTAAAATATTTTTTTATTTGATGATGTTGTGATTAAGTAGGCTAAAATAGTTCCTCAATAGGGATAACTATTTAGGTTACCCAAGGGCTTAATAGAGTATTCCAGAGGGCAATGAGAGAATAGTGTTTAAAATAATATAATTGATGAAAGTAGCAAACTTAAGAGTTATTTGTAGATAACCTGCCTTACCTCTTTTATTTTGTTGGCACAATGATCTTTTTCTTTGTCCTTTTTGTTATTGCTTTAGATACTTAATAATAGCCTAATAGCACAATCATGCATTTTATATCACACAATGCGTTTTATTTTAAAAAGAATGCAATTGTAATGAAATTTATTTATAATTAAATAAAACAATAGATAAATATTTTTAAAGCAAAAAAATGCAATTCAATTGTCACATGGGCCTATCATAAATTTTCTTTAACATATAGTAAGATTCACAAAAGATAGTCTATTTGAAAAGTAATCTATGATGGAAAAGAATGCAATTTAACTTGCAAATAAAACTACTATGGTAATTGCAATGCATAATTATATAGCAAATCCTAAATTTTGGGGCTTAGGTTTAAATAATAATAAAAATGTCAAATTAGTCGTTATACTTTTTTAATATTGGTTAAAACAGTCTCCATACTCTTTTGAAGGAATGATTAGTTCAGTCTGAGTATGGAATAATTTTATAAACTCTTTTGCCAGAATAGTCTTGTGTAAATTAGTCTTTATACTTGCTTAATATAGGTTAAAACAGTCCCCATACTCTTTTAAAGGGAGGATTATTTCAACCTGAGTATTAATTTACTCTGGTTCCATAGTCTATAAAAATGTCAAATTAGTCTATACTTTTTTTTAATAAAGGTTAAAACAGTCTCTATACTTTTTTTAAAGGGAGGATTATTTTTGCATGGGTATTAATTTAATACTTTTATAATTCCTGTTGCTAGATACACCTTTCATGCATTAGCTAATATAACTTATATGTAAAATTGAAGTTTAGGTGTTAGACATGTGAATGCATAGAAATTGAGAGATATGCATGTGCTTAAAAACTATAGATCTTGTCTTTAATCTCATGCAACCATGCATTTATAAATCATCTAAACTTGATCCACTTCACAATCTAACAAATTGAGCCAATGTCGGTTCGAACTCAAACCTTCAAGTCATCTCACGAGCCGGTTCGGTTCAATTACAAAGTTAATATTTTTAGCAATTTAATAAGGGGGTATTTTCTATGTATTTACATATCTAAACACCTAAATTTTACTGTTTACATTATATCACACAATGCTTTCATATCACTTACAGAATACCACCATTCTGACTATTTCATGCATAGGATAGGAGGCATATATGTAAAAAAATGGAAGTTTAGGTGTTAGATAGTACATAAAATTGAGTGGTATGTATGTAAATCTTCCAATTTCTTAAAGGGACATTTACATGTCTAACATCTAAATTTTACTTTTTTACATTCATACAACCTCAAATCTTTCACATCACCACATCAATACCACCACCATTGAAACTTTGAAAAATTGGAATCATGCATATAGACAAGGTGGCATATATGTTAAAAATTTGACTAGTGTAGGCGTTAGATATGTAAATACATGAGAATTAAGTGGTATGTATGTAATATTTGTTATATAATGGATGCAGGCCTTGGCTCAGGTGGGAGGTATTGTGATGCTGCAGCCTGAAGTAGGAGGCTCTCAGGACATATTCTTCTTTGCGGGCATGGATAAGGTGAGGTTTAGAAAGCCAGTAATAGCGGGGGATACGCTGGTCATGAGAATGACCCTCATTAAATATAACAAAGCCTTCGGGTTGGTGAAGATGGGCGGGAAGGCTTATGTGGGTGGAGATGTAGTTTGTGAGGGAGAGTTCTTGCTGGCAAGTGGATCTGGAAATAAATAATAAATACATAAATGAACAAAAATAAATAATAAATATTAGATCCAGCTTTTGCTTAATTGAAACATTTATATAATTTGGTGTAATTCAGAATTATTCATGTAGTTTTTGTTTGAGGATTTGTTTGGGAAGACTATAACTGTTTGTGAAATAAGTTGTGATATTTGTAAGGGGCTATTGATGCTATGAAGATTTAGGGCCCGTTTGGGGCAGCTTATAAGTGCAGCGACGTTTTTGAAAATGCCGCCTAACTGTTTGGTTTGTGTTTTTTTGAAAACAGTCTGCCACGTTTGAGTTTTTTATACTAAACGCAGGTCGCGGGTCGAACTCTGTGGTCGACCCGTAGATCGCATTTCAGGATAGGCTGCTTATCCTGAAATGCACAAGCTGCCCCAAACAGATTCTTACACACGCCCCTCAATGCCTCTGTGTTTACACATGTTACACTTGAATTTTAATTTGTTACATACATGCCATCTTACCTATGTATGGAAACGGGCGTTTCACTTTTGATGGTAGTTAAAACACTAATTTTTCATATTATCATTTCGCATCACTTTTATATATTTATATATATATACAAGCTCAAGCTATAAGTGACTCGTGAGCTGAGCTCTATTAGTTAACAAGTCAATTGCAAGCTAGTCTTGACTCAACTCGTTAGCTCTTGAGCTAGCTCATTTAATAAAAATTTAAAATGAATGTACTTAAAATATATTAAATTAAAAAAATTTTCCTTTAAAATGTTAAAATGTTTATATTTTTTAAATATTTTAAATGAGTTATTTTTTATTATTTTTTCTCATAATTATTTGTTTTATTTATCATTTTATTATAATTTTTTTTAAAATTAATATTATTTTTTAATATATAATAAACAAGTTAGCTTGAATTTAGACTTGAGCTTAAGGTCCCGTTTAGGGAGGTTTAAAAGTGTGGCGGCGTTTTTGAAAAAAAAACACCGCTTTAGTGTTTGGTTAATACGTTTTCAGTGCGGTTTTAAAACCCGTGTTTTACTATTTAGGGTAAACAGTGAACGTGGGGCTATAAGCGCGGATCGTGTTTTGGCTAGACCATTTTCCTCTGTTGCCCTCGCACTAGTCTCGGTTGCCCTATTCTTCGCTCGCGCAATCGTGCCCTAGCTACCAGAGAAGGTGTAAAGTGGTAAAACAAAGGGTGCATCCTCATCTCTTTTCTCTTTTCTTCTTCTTTGTGTTTTCGCGCAATCGTGCCCTGTTCTTCTTCTTCTTTGCTTTTTCGGTTGCCCCGTTCTTCGCTCGACCGATCGTGCCCTGTTCTTCTTCTTCTTTGCTTTTTCGGTTGCCCCGTTCTTCGCTCGACCGATCGTGCCCTAGCTACCCGAGAAGAAGGCGTATAGCGGTAAAACAAATTTGTGCACCCTCATCTCCTTCCTCCTCTTCTTCTTCTTTGCATTTTCTGGGTTTCTCCTCTCCCCTCGTCCTCCCTCGCTGTGTATTTTTTTTTTCCTGTGGGACTGTATATGGGGTTTTATGGCATTCTGGTGTGATACAACTATTTCTGATTCATGATTACTGTTAGATCCATACGAAAGAACATTGTTTAAATTTTTTTTGAGCTTTTATAGGGTTTAGAAATTCGGCACTGGTGTTAGCAGTTTCATTTCAATTATTTTTATTGCAAATCAAAATGAGTGGTCCTTATATATGCAAATCAAGTTTCATTTCAATTTCTCTCTCATTGCAGTTGATTGTCCTTAGTTATATAAAATTTTTTGTATTGCAGTTGATTGTCCTACACCGGTACGAAAAGTCTACAGTTATATCAATTTTTTTAAAAATTTTAAAAAGCATGCAATACTTGTTGTGAATATTTGATTGCATTACATACATGTCATCGTACCATTCGTTCATGTCACAATAAAAAATGAGTTAATTTAAAGAGTTCGTATCATCGACTATGTGGGATATAGATTCTACTAATATTTTTTGTGATCTATGTTTGAGGGAGGTCGAATTAGGAAATCGACCCACTATTTTTTTTAATAAAAAAAGGTTGAAATAACTGTATCACGACTAAATTCAAGGAAATAACTGGAAGAGATTACGATGGAAGAGATTACGATCGGATGAAACTAAAAAACAAATGAGATCAATTAAAAAAGGACTGGAAACTTTGGAAATATCTCAAAAGGGGATCAACTAGATTATGATGGGATCCACTAAAGCAGACAATTGATGCACTTGAGGAATTGTGGGAAGAAAAGTTAAAGGTAATTACATCACTATTTCAACTTATTTTCAGAGTCAAATGTTTTGAATATTGATTACATTTTTCTTGTTGTTACAGGCAGTGCCAGCGGAAAAAAAAATTCAAATTGACTGGCATTGAACCAGTTTTGGATGATAAATTGGATGGTATGTTTACTGGCGTTGTAGTAACAACAGCTCATTTTTTCACCCCAAATGAGCAGGGCTTCGCAAAATTAGCAGAGGATATGAAGACTGAGTATATAGGTGATTCAGGAGAAAGTCCCAGCCAAATCCCCACAGATATCCAATCCACTAGTGGAACAAAGCGTCCCCGACCTGCAAAAAATAAAAAAAAATTGCATTTGTTAGAGGTCCTATTGAGACCTTGATTGAAACTTGCAAAAATAATTTTAAAACGGCGAAGGACAACACAATTCAGGAGTGTGTTAAGATCCTTAACACATATCTGGTATTAAGAAAGACCAAGCTATGTATGTTAAGTATGTCAAGTTGCTAGGGAACTCTACCCGCAGACAGTTCATTGAGTCTTTGGACCCAGAACTCCATCTTCCCTATTTGCGTTCTTTTATGAAAGATTGAATGACATTAATGTAACTTCATTACTACTGCTGAGTTACATTGACTATTTATTTGATGGACTCTTATCTATTTGTTTCTTATGTGCTATTAATGTGATGGACTCGTTTAATGTATTGTATTTTTTAAATAATGAAAATTTAGTCTATGTATCGTTGCCATTGTCACATATTATTTATTATCTTGTTTAAAAATCTATCATTTTTTTAGATTTTATATTATGGATGAAGCACAAATTAATCAAATCCGCATTGTTGCTCTCACCCTTACATTGCTATACCATTACTACCGTGGATATGTTGATTGAAACCTATGCATGATGTCTAGAAATATTGGAGATAGATGAGTCGGGGAGTTATTACGTGGTCACTCGACACGTTTTGCAAATATGTTTCGTATGACAAAAGTAATTTTTTCTGGACATGCTTAATGAACTTCGAACTCTTCATGGATTGCATGGTTCATCAAGAACAACAGCTAGAGAGATGTTGACAATAACACTTTACATTTTATCCCAAAATGAATCCATTAGAGGAGCTATAGAACAGTTTCAACATTCCTCAGAAACCATAAGTAGATATTTCTCAATTGGGTTAAATGCGTTAGTGAGTCTGACACATGAAATAGTCAAGCCAGAGGACCCAACATTCCAGTCCATCCCCACACATGTTGCAAAAAACCCTCGATATATGTCGTTCTTTAAGGTGCTTCCCTAATTTAAAAGTCAGTTACTACAATTTTACACATGATTTTCTTATTGATAAATTCGTCCATCACAGGATTGCATCGGAGCTATTGACGGAACACATGTCGACGCACGTCTTTCTTGCACAGAAAATTACATACATTGGACGGTGCGGATCCCCAACACAAAATGTAATGGTTGTTTGTGATTTCAATATGTGTTTCACCTATGTGATGGCTGGATGGGAAGGTAGCACACACGACAACCATGTTTTCAAGTTTGCTACTAGCAACAAAAAATATGATTTCCCTTATCCACCACCAGGTATGACAGTCATGTTTTACTTTTGACTTCTTCTTGAAGATTGCTGGCTTTATTGAGTAGCTTCTCAAAGGATTTAATAGTGAGTCCCTCGAGCATGAAAACTACTAGCCCATGGATACTTTTGAGTAATATCTTAGTCACGTGACAACCATTTTAATTATATTTCATACCACTTATATAAACTAAATGTAGCCTTCATTTTTTCTCTAAAAAAATATAAACAGTATTGAGTGTACGACAACTTTTCAATGGCGGTAACAACCATTTTAATTATATTTCATACCCATTGAAATTACTTATGGACTAAATGCAATATAAAATTTAATTGATTATCAATATATTGCCTCAATCCTAAAATAAATTCAATGAAGCTAACATCCATATTTTTATTTTCTTGAGAAAAATAAACTTGATCTAAATCCTTAATCTAAAAATGATAAACTACACCCTCAACCATTATGTCGAGCGAACACTTCATCAAAATTTATAAACCCGANTGCGCGTTTTTGAAAACACTGTCTGTCACGTTTGAGTTTTTTACAATAAACGCAGGCCGCGGGTCGAACTCCGCGATTGATCCGTAGGCCGCATTTCAGGATAAGTTGTTTATCCTGAAACACACAAGCTGCCCCAAACAGACCCTAAACACGCGCCCCTCAATGCCTCTGTGTTTACGCATGTTACACTTGAATTTTAATTTGTTACATGCATGCCATCTTACCTATGTATGGAAACGGGCGTTTCACTTTTGATGATTGTTAAACACTCTAATTTTTTTAGATTATCATTTCATATCATTCTTATATATATATATATATATATATACATACAAGCTCAAGCTATAAGTGGCTCGTGAGCTGAGCTCTATTAGTTAACAAGCCAATTGCAAGCTAGTCTTGACTCAACTCGTTAGATCATGAGCTAGCTCATTTAATAAAAAATTAAAATAAATGTACTTAAAATATATTAAATTAAAAAAAATTCCTTTAAAATATTAAAATGTTTGTATTTTTTAAATATTTTAAATGAATTATTTTTTATTATTTTTTCTCATAATTATTTGTTTTTTATCATTTTATTATACAATTTTTTTTAAATTAATATTATTTTTTATTATATAATAAATAAGTTAGCTTGACTTTAGACTTGAGATTAAGGTCCTGTTTGGAGCGGCTTAAAAGTGTGGCGGCGTTTTTGAAAACGTCGCTTTAGTGTTTGGTTAATACATTTTCAGTGCAGTTTTAAAACTCATGTTTCACTGTTTAGGGTAAACAGTGAACGCGGGGCTATAGGCGCGGATCGCATTTTGGCTAGACCATTTTCCTCTGCTGCCCTCGCGTTGCTCTCGGTTGCCCTATTCTTCGCTCATGAGATCGAGCCCTAGCTACCCGAAAAGGTGTAAAATGGTAAAACAAATGGTGCATTCTCATCTCCTTCCTCTTTTCTTCTTCTTTGCGTTTTCACGCTATCGTGCCATGTTCTTCTTCTTCTTTGCTTTTTCGGTTGTCCCGTTCTTTGCTCAACTGATCGTGCCCTAGCTACCCGAGAAAAAAGCGTATAGTGGTAAAACAAATTTGTGCACCCTTATCTCCTTCCTCCTCTTCTTCTTCTCTGCATTTTCTGGGTTTCTCCTCTCCCCTCGTCCTCCCTCGCTGTGTATTTTTTTTCCTGTGGGACTGTATATGGGGTTTCATGGCATTCTGGTGTGATACAACTATTTCTGATTCATAATTACTGTTAGATCCATACGAAAGAACATTGTTTAAATTTTTTTGAGCTTTTATAGGGTTTTGAAATTCAGCACTGGTGTTAGCAGTTTCATTTCAATTATTTTTATTTAATGCAAATCAAAATGAGTGGTCCTTGTATATGCAAATCAAGTTTCATTTCAATTTCTCTCTCATTACTGCAACAATGAGTCATCTGCAGGCAAGTAGATCTCTTTGGTGTATTGGGATGCTGATATAACTTAGAAATTGGTTGCAAAACAAAATAAAATGGAAAATTTTCATCTTTCCATCTTTCAGTGCCATCATGTTATTATTATTATTAGGGTATAAGTATAACAATATTACATTGTATGAGGTGTTGTTAGGGGGGCATTAGGCTATAAAAGATTTGCAGCAAGCTGATGAAGTTTTCCAGTTGGATGATGCTATGGCCTATGGTTGCTTTGCGTTGTGTAACTTGTTGTTTTTCATTATAAGGTTTTAGCAAAGAAATGTGACAAATGGAGTGGATCTGAAGATGATGAGATAACTTTAGTTTCTATACTGCAAATGGTCCTATAATGTTGAGTAAACGTGGAGTATTGTTGATTTTGTATCAATGAGGCTAAATTTTGATATGAATGAGGTTTCTTAATTTGAATTTGAGATCATATTGGTGTTTGCTAGCTTTTGTTGTAGCAAAATGTTGCTAGAAAATACAAATTTCTTGTATTGCAGTTGATTGTCCTTAGTTATATCAAATTTTTTGTATTGCAGTTGATTGTCCTACACTGGTACGAAAAGTCTACGGTTATATCAATTTTTTTAAAAATTTTAAAAAGCATGCAATACTTGTTGTGAATATGTGATTGTATGACATACATGTCATCTTACCATATGTTCATGTCACAGTAAAAAATGAGTAAATCTAAAAAGTTCGGATCATCGGTTATGTGGGATAGAGAGACTACTAATATTTTTTTTGTGATCTATGTTTGAGGGAGGTCGAATTAGGAAATCGACCCACTACTTTTTTTAATAAAAAAGGTTGGCAGAATCTCACAACTAAATTCAAGGAAATAACTGGAAGGGATTACGATCGGATGAAACTAAAAAATAAATGGGATCAATTAAAAAAGGACTGGAAACTTTGGAAAGAGCTCAAAAGAGGATCAACTAGATTGGGATGAGATCCACTAAAGCAGACAATTGATGCACCGAGGAATGGTGGGCAGAAAAGTTAAAGGTAATTACATCACTATTTCAACGTATTTTTAGAGTCAAATGTTTTGAATATTTATTACATTTTTCTTGTTGTTACAGGCAGTGCCAGCGGCAAAAAAATTCAAATTGACTGGCATTGAACCAGTTTTGGAGGATAAGTTGGATGGTATGTTTACTGACGTTGTAGCAGCAACAGCTCATTTTTTCACCCCAAATGAGCAGGGCTTCACAAACTTAGCACGGGATATGAAAACTGAGTATATAGGTGATTCAGGAGAAAGTCCCAGTCAAATCCTCACAGATATCCAATCCATTAGTGGAATAAAGCGTCCCCGACCTGTAAAAAATAAAAAAGGCTTTGCATTTGTTAGAGGTCCTATTGAGACCTTGATTGAAACTTGCAAAAATAATTCGAAAACGGCGAAGGACAGCACAATTCAGGAGTGTGTTAAGATCCTTAACACATATCCTGGTATTAAGGAAGACCAAGCTATGTATGTTAAGTATGTCAAGTTGCTAGGGAACTCTACGCTCAGACAGTTCATTGAGACTTTGGACCCAAAATTTCGTCTTCCCTATTTGCGTTCTTTTATGAAAGATTAAATGACATTAATGTAACTTCATTACTACTGCTGAGTTACATTGACAATTTATTTGATGGTCTCTTATCTATTTGTTTCTTATGTGCTATTAATGTGATGGAGTCGTTTAATGTATTGTATTTTTTAAATAATGAAAATGTAGTCTATGTATCGTTGTCATTGTCACATATTATTTATTATTTTGTGTAAAAATCTATCATTTTTTCAGATTTTATATTATGGATAAAGCACAAATTAATCAAATTCGCATTGTTGCTCTCACCCTTACATTGCTATATCATTACTACCGTGGATATCTTGATCGAAACCCATGCATGATGTATAGTAATATTGGAGATAGATGGGTCGGAGAGTTATTACGTGGTCACTCGATACGTTTTGTAAATATGTTTCGTATGACAAAAGTAATTTTTCTGGACCTGCTTAATGAACTTCAGACTCTTCATGGATTGCATGGTTCATCAAGAACAACAACTAGAGAGATGTTGGCAATAACACTTTACATTTTATCCCAAAATGAATCCATTAGAGGAGCCATGGAACAGTTTCAACATTCCTCGAAAACAATAAGTAGATATTTCTCAATTGGGTTGAATGCGCTAGTGAGTCTGGCACATAAAATAGTCAAGCCAGAGGACCCAACATTCTAGTCCATCCCCACACATGTTGCAAAAAACCCTCGATATATGTCGTTCTTTAAGGTGCTTCCCTAATTTAAAAGTTAGTTACTACAATTTTACACATATGATTTTCTTATTGATAAATTCATCCATCACAGGATTGCATGAGAGCTATTGACGGAACACATGTCGACGCACGTCTTTTTGGTACAGAAAATTGCATACATTGGACGGTGCAGATCTCCAACACAAAAGGTAATGGTTTTTTGTGATTTCAATATGTGTTTCACCTATGTGATGGCTGGATGGGAAGGTAACATACACGACAATCATGTTTTCAAGTTTGCTACTAGCAACATAAAATA
Organism: Phalaenopsis hybrid cultivar; assembly: GCA_002079205.1. Taxonomy (NCBI): domain Eukaryota; kingdom Viridiplantae; phylum Streptophyta; class Magnoliopsida; order Asparagales; family Orchidaceae; genus Phalaenopsis; species Phalaenopsis hybrid cultivar. The sequence goes on along the minus strand of JXCR01064161.1, from coordinate 21,399 downwards.
TGGTTTCCCTTATCCACCACCAGGTATGTCAGTCGTGTTTTACTTTTGACCATCCAAATTTCTATAAAATTTCTAAATGCCAGAAAACTACACAGGGAAGTACTACTTAGTCGATGCTAGGTACCCTTTACAAATGGGATATTTGAAACCATATCCCAGATACAAAATATCATATACCTGATTTTGAGAGATCGAGCGGAGTTGCACGAGGCAAGAAAGAAATTTTTAACAAAAGGCATTCATCCTTGCGTGGCGTGATTGAGAGATCGTTCGGGGTTTGGAAGAAGAAATGGGTTATTTTACGTGATATGTCAACTTATCCATTTTCAAAACAAGTCAAGATTGTAGTGGCCACAATGACACTACACAACTTCATTCGACGGCATCATTCCAGAACAGATGCAGAATTTGTCGTTATAGAAGAAGATTTATTGCAAATACCACCTGAGAGATTTGAATACCACGTTGGACGTACCATCCCACAACTCGAACTTGATTCAATAGAATCACACACCCCAGATGGAGAAGGTGCTTCAGAGATGGCGACTTTGAGAGAGCAAATAGCAAATAACATAAGTCTAGCCATCAAGACGTTTGTGAATGCTACTTACTATGTTTCATTTATGTTTTGAATGCGTACTATGTGTGTCGAGCTGCATATCTTCTTAAATGAATTCCTTTTTTTAAGTAATAAGCAATATTCAATGACATGTTTTTTTGTGCTACTCATATGATTTGTAGTATTGTATGACATGATTCCATTGTAACTCCATGGTTTGAAGAAGCAGCAGTGAAGTTGCATATCTTTTAAGAATTAATACTATTATTCTTGAAAATAAGGTTGCATATCTGTGGCATTTTATTTAAGTGGAGTTTTGTTCTCGAGTCAATGAGATGCAATTTAATATATGTGAATATCCATGGGATGGGCAAGCGGTTTCCGTGGGATGGTCAAGCATTTTTCATGAGGGTGGTTTATATTTATTATGTATGAAAATTCATAAGAATTGTGTGGTAACGTATATGAGGTCTTTCTGTCATAAATATCAATTGACTCAAATTTCTGTAGTATATTATGGTTGTGGTATACTAAAGTAGAATTAGTTTCGTGTGGGTAATTTGGCTCAAACTATATTCATACTTTCTGAATTAAAATTGACATTTATGGAAAATCTCTATATCGAGAATATTGAAGCATGGAATGAAAATTTTGTAAACTTCTCATCTCAGTGTCTAGTATCTTGGGAATTTTTTTATTTTAGTATGTGCATTTTCCATGACTGCTTGATATTCTGATAAAGTAAATGCAAGTCTGGTTTGCTGCATTGATATTATGATAAGGTAAATGCAAGTCTGGTTTTCGAATTGAAATTATATAGATGTTATAGTCTTGTCCCTCTGGGAGTTATATGGATGTTGTATTGGGTACTGTATGGGCATGCTATATTTGCATAGATCATTTCAGCTATGTAGCTGTATTGGGTACTGTATGGAGATACTATATTTTCCTTTCTCTGCTGCTCTAAAAAAAAACATCAGTTTTAGTTATTAGTTGGAGTATTTTCTACAGACATCTTCCCGAGCATATCATTACTNAGATGCTATAGTCCTGTCCCTCTGGGAGTTATATGGATGTTGTATTGGGTACTGTATGGAGATGCTATATTTTCCTTTCTCTGTTGCTCTGAAAAAAAAAAGTATCAGTTTTAGTTATTGGTTGGAGCATTTTTTACAGACATCTTCCCGAGCATATCATTAGTATCTCTTTAAAAATAAAATAAAAAAAATGTACTCAATCCTTCCTATGCTTTATTCGTTTGATGGTGCATCTCATAATTTGTTAAATACAAATGTAGACCCAAGTGAATATTTCTTATTATCTAGCAGCTTGGATAACCCAATTCTTTAAGGGCAACCATTGCGATAAATAGCCTATTGGGGGCATCAGTTGGCAGTAAATGAATTGTATGAGTAAAGGTGAATTAAACACTGCATACATTTTCTGCATACTTTCTTAAGCATCTGTATGAGTAAAGGTGAGTTATATAGACTGCTTACTTGGGCAAGCATTTGTTTGGCTGCTATTATATGGTTGCTACTATATGACAGCATTTCTATAGCTGCTATTATATGTTGGACTTGTGTCATCAGCAGAAAAATAGCATGGCTACTATTATATGTCATCAGCAGAAAAATTGCAGTTTATTTCTATTCACATGAAGTTGTTTCATATTATGAATATATTTGTATATGTAAAGGGTGTTGTATATGTCATTGGTTAGGGCTTCTAATTTTTGTTATTAGCTAGTCTTTAGTTGATGCATATAAGAACAGTCTTGAGTTCATGCTTATATGAACATGCGTATAGACTGCTTCACTTATCTGGAATAAATGCATATATGCTGTGAGGGTGTCCTTTTTTTTTTACATTTTTTACAATTATTTGCTAGTTGCTGGTTCGATAAGCATATGTTCTCCTATTTGCTGACTCGGTTAACTTGCTTAGGGGAAATTTGTATCTTCTCTTCAAAACTCCTGTTAAAATATCTACTTGGGTGATATTTGCTAGTTGCTAGTTGGAGAGTTTGGTTCTGAGCACATATTACAACTTCAACTCCTCTATTCTATGCCTTCTGAGGCAATCTTTTATTATTTTAGCAAATAGTTATTTCTGTAAACAGTGAGGTTCAAGTATTACGAGTTTTCAAGTATGGTGCTACTTGTTTTGAGATCGAGTCATCTTGTAAATTTGCCCTGCAGTGGCTTATGGAGATATAGAAATGAGAATATATTTGGACCATGCTTTCATTGAACATAAAGGGTGTTATTCTCATTGCATCTTTTGATGAAATTGCATGGGTTAGACATTGCACTTCGAGGATGCTCTTATAGCAGTTTTCTTTATGTTAACATCAGTGGGATGTTAAAAATGAGGTTTTTAGATGGAATAGAAAGAAGTTTTTAGATCCAGAAAAAACATAATGAGTTGCAGCAGTGTTGTGCTGGCTTCTCATAGTGTTGAAATTGGTTGGCTTCTTCATACTTCAGTAAGTATATTTTCAATACTTCCTCAATTTTTTTTTACTGGTCTATCATATTTTTATTAACTGCAAGACGATGAGTTTTAGATATTTAGGGAAGTCCGGGCAAGTGATGTGCCGGTGCGGGCTACCGACCTTGCTACTTACGTCACAACAGCCACATAGCTACGGGAGACAATTCTACAGATGTCTGCGGTGAACACAACGACAGGAGGAATGCACTTTCTTCAGGTGGGCCGACAGTACGTCGTTTTTTATGAAAACTCAACTGGACACTGCTGCTCGGAGTTTGTCGGTATCACAATTTAAGGACACCTCTCTTGGTTCTAGTGCTTCCATTTCTACGGTATCTCAGACGGATAGGTCTGATCTGGGTTCTGGAGTGTCAAAGCAGGGCAGCATGGGTCGTGATATGCTGCTACATTTTAAAGTTAACATTATTATTCTTTTCTTTATAATTTTAACATATTTTTTTTTGAGTCTCATTATACTCCATATTAGTATGTAAAGATATATTTTACTTTTGTATATATAAATGTGTGTTTGATGTGATAAAAAATCTTTGAGTTATGTAAATGTAACTAAACTTTTTTGTATTTTCTTTTCTTAATATTTAAAATTTAATTTTGTTGAGAAAATTATAAATTCTACGTGACAGATTGTTCATTTAATTAAAAAAGTCTGCAAATAATCTGTTTACAAAACGTACAAACCAAACAGCTAAACAACTTTTCCACAACAAGGATAGGATAGTCATTTATCCAGAATCAGTTGTTTTCTAAACACACAAACCAAATAACTAGACAGCTTATTCATATTAGCTGCTCATCAGCAGATTATCAAAATAAACTGTTTATCGGCAGAAGCTGGATAAGTTGCAGCTGTCCCAAATAAACCCTAAGTTTGAACTCGATAAAATTAATCAGCTCAAGTTTATATGAAAATGGCTCAAATTCAACTCAACTTGTTTACACTTCTAAACACATACAAACATGCACCCATCAACCCACCCACCCAATTAATCAAAAATTACATTTACATGCTTACCCACTAATTCTTAAAGTAGAAAAATAATGGAAAAAAAAGGTAACATTAAGTGCATACCACTTATATAAACTAAATTTAGCCTTCAATTTTTCTCTAAAAAAATATAAACAGTATTGAGTGTACGACAACTTTTCAAAGGCGGTAACAACCATTTTAATTATATTTCATACCCATTGAAATTACTTATGGACTAAATGCAATATAAAATTTAATTGATTATCAATATATTGCCTCAATCCTAAAATAAATTCAATGAAGCTAACATCCATATTTTTATTTTCTTGAGAAAAATAAACTTGATCTAAATCCTTAATCTAAAAATGATAAACTACACCCTCAACCATTATGT
>JXCR01064161.1:0-16037 GCA_002079205.1 Phalaenopsis hybrid cultivar | reverse complement strand
TATATATATATATATATATATATATATATATATATATATATATATATATATATATATATAATTATTTTTGTGTGCAGATAGATATATAAATGATCTACGATCATATTCATACACGTATATTTGTATGGATAAATACACGTAAGTACGATGATATGCATATTTCTATAATTTATGAGACTTTCAAATGAACTACCTATTTGCCAATAACTCTTGCTCAATCTGACAAAAAATAAGTCAAACACAGTAAAACTGGGGCATTTACATACATACGATACATTTATTATATATTTACATATCTAACCCCTAAATATTCATATTTACATGCATCTCACTCAAATCTTTAATATCACACCAAAAATACCACCAACACGATCTTTTTCAAAAGTAAAATATATCTTTTCATGCATAAGTTTCTGATACCAAAGTGTTACAAGTATAAATAAAAAACCTTGAGTGTTAAATATTTTGCAAGTTTATTTAAAAAACGAGCCAAACAACAGTTAAGCCAGTCCAAATTAGGCTAATTTACAGCATTAATTTTTAGTTATGGATTATTCAAATTATACAAAAACTAACAGATCAGTTTTTTGGTTTATATTGTATAGCTTCTAATGGCCATTTCCATACAATATTATTCCATGCCCCCATTCCTACCCATAGCCCACCCCAAATCTCCAAGTTGTAATTCAAAAAATAGTGCATGTTTATGAAAATATTACCCAAAGATACCATTTAAGCAAGAAAAGTTCATGTAGCTATATGCATAATATAGAAAAATTTCCCTTAAAAGTTTCCGCAAATATAAATAATATAAAGCTTTGCTCGGCAATTCGAGTTTAGCCCTTTCATCCCCATCTATGCAATCAATTATAGTACAATAAGGGGTCGAAGTTAGGCGCGATTGTCAAATTTAAGGGGCATTTACATACATACCAAACAATTCTTGATGTATTTACATATCTAACACCCAAACTTTCATATTTAAATAAATAGCACTCAAAACATTAATATCACATAAAAAATACTATATCTACTTTTAAAAAGTGAAACAAAAATTTTCTTGCATAGATTCATCACATCAAAGTGTTATGCATGTAAATATAGAAATTTAGGTTCTAGATATGTAAATACATAAGAATTGTGTGGTATGCATGTAAATTTCCCTAAATTTAACCACCAAGTTTTCAAAAAATAAGGCAAAAATATCAAAATATTCTTAGATTAGGTTGGCGAAACTCACTTTTGTATTTCCTCTCTTTTTTTTCTAAGCTTTTGGCGTTCAGCTTCAGGATCAAGTATCCCTTGGAGCTCCAGATAGACGGAGAGATTTTCATTTACCACATCAACTGCACAGCCAGGTGGAGGCAAGTCATTCTCACATAGTACCTACAAGATAAAATCAAAATTAGATACTTCTTTCAACTCTTTTCCAAATTAATTTGAAGTAATAAAAGCGATGCGGGGGACGTAGATACAATTAGTTGGTAAAAATCTTAAAAGTTAGGGGCGTTTACATACATATTACCCGATTCCTATATATTTCCATATCTAAAACTTAAACTTTACATTTTACATTTATAGCACCCAAATCTTTCATATCATTTTAAAAGTGACATACACCTTTCATGCATAGTAAAAGTGACATCTATATAAAAATTGAAGTATAGGTGTTAGATTGATAAATACATGGAAATTTAAGTTTTATGAATGTAAATCTTCCTAAAAGTTAGACATTTTGGAATCAAATGCAAGTATGTGCGTGAGTTTAATTTAAAAAAAAAGAAAATATTGAAACAACGACTGAATAAACATCCAAACAGCACTTTATAAACATTCAATCAAATGGAAAAAGCAAAAAATATTTAATATCCGCCATTGTTAATCATCAACAACCACTATGGAAACTTTATTATCCATTTAAAATACCTTCAAAGATGACAGCGAAGCGAGGGTGAGGATCTCTGATTCATAATTTTTAATAATTGAAGCAATATCATCTCCTCTGCAAAGTGCAAAAGCTGCGCGTCTGGAGTATGTAAATAAGAAATTAATCATGAATTAAAGTAAAAATGTTAGGATGCTAAGATATTAAATCATAGGATTGAGATTGTCATACATAATTACCTTTCATTTTTGTCCGTCGGCAATCGTAGTGACCTTATCTTTCTCACCGTACTAAGAACAATATCCATATGGCTTTCAATTTGTTCACTAGTCCATGACTGTCAGATCCATAATAGTTGAATGTCACAAAAACACTTGATAATGCTACATAAATTAAAGTGCTTTTACATATATACCACCAAATTCCTACATATTTACACATCTAACACCTAAACTTCACTTTTAATATTTATACCAACCAAAACTTTCATATCATATAAAAAATACCACCATTTTAAGTTTAAAATAGTGAAATGCACCTTTTTCATGCATAGGTAAGGTGGCATATATGTGAAAATTGAAGTTTGCATTTCAAGAAAATTGAAGTTTAGGTGTTAGATATGTAAATACATAACGAATTGAGTGGTATGTATGTAAATTTTCCCAGAAAAAAAAAATCACCATGAAATACCTCCACCACCGACGGATAATCCGATATCATTATCGATTCCTTCTGATGGATTTCTCGAGCTTGGGGAAGTCTCTGCCATAGTTCCTCCGTAACAAAAGGCATAAATGGATGGAGCAGCCTCAAGCCGGAGTCCAAACATATCCATAAAGTATCTCTAGAGGCTTTCCTCTCAGATATGTAAGCATTTTCAGAGAAAAAATAAGGCTTTATAGCTTCAATAAATACATCACAAAGCTGGAATTGCCACCATGAATATACAGCAGTAGATGCCTCCGAAAATTTGTATGATTCAAGAGAAGAAACAGTCTTATCTACAGCTTTATTCAAAACAGAAAGAATCCATTTACAGATTGATGGCATTGTATCTACCACAATATTTGACGAAGGAGAATAGTTGTCCCCCAATTTGCTTAGAGCGAACCTTATAGCGTTCCATAGCTTATTACACCACTGTCGGTATCCGACGACTCGAAGAACATCGAGATTTATCTTGTCAGACTGCGAAGCTATTATTTGTTAGACTTTCACATAATAAAAAGAAAAAAGCATTACATGCATGCCACTCAATTCTTATGAATTTACATATCTAACACCTAAATTTTGCTTTTTTACATTTATACCACCCAAATCTTTCATGTCAAATAAAAAATACGAGCATTTTAATTTCTAAAGATTGAAACACACCTTTTCATGCAAAGATAAGGTGGTATCTACGTAATAATTGAAGTGTAGGTGTTAGATATGTAAATACATAGGAATTGAGTGGTATCAGGTATTTATGTAAAACAGAGAAAATAAATGAATGAAGAGAAAAAGATATTCGAGGGCTGGAATGAACCTGTGCAGTGTAGGATATGAGAGCGAACCGAAGAGCATCGGCACCACATTCGGCAATTCCATTTGGAAAGTCCTTTACCTGTCCTTGTTTTGCAATGGTTAGTTCATTCGGGTCTAAGTTACCCTCTTCCAAACGTTTGTGAAGGCCTTCGAGTGATATTCCATTTATCACTTCAAGCGGATCGATAACATTGCCCAAGGACTTCGACATTTTGCGCCCATGAGCGTCACGTATCATTGGATGCAAGTAGACCTACGAGAAAATCAAAAGCGTTCAATTTATTACAGGTAAACCGTACAAAAACTCTTTCTTTTTAGCAAAAAAATGGCTAGTTTCAAAGCCCTTACCATGGATGATATAATTCTAAAGCAGAGCCAATGAATTTCAATTGAAGTATGAAAAAAAGAGTAAGGTGATAAGACGCGGTTCTATGTTAAAAATTACAAGAACACTTTGAAATCTCAATTTTTCAAGGAGCATTACATAAATATCACACAATTCTCATGTATTTACATATCTCGCACCTATACTTTCGTATTTACACACCTAGAACTAAATTATTTAACATCACATAAAAAATAACACTATTAATAATTTCTAAAAGTGAAATGCATCTTTGCATGCATAAGTTTAAAGCACCAAAGCGCTATGTATGTAAATATGAAAGTATAGGTGTGAAAAAATGTAAATATATAAGAATTGTGTGGTACGTTTGTAAATTTCCCTTTTTTTTCATGTAAATCAATCAGGAGATGGAACATATGAATTTTGATGGGACACATCATGCACTAATTTAATGATTTGCAATATATTTAATGTAAAATCATTCGTCTTGGAACAAGATGCAAACATAATTCATCATTTAATTCATGAATCTTACAAGCACCACAAATATGCAAATTATGTAACATTCCTACGCTGAATCTTCGATTATCACTTCCAAAAAGTCACCAATTTCAGTTTCAACATCATAAAAACTTCATCCGTGTTACCTTCTTGAAAGGAACATCGCCGCCGAGTTTCATGCCTAGCATCACCATCCGAGCCACCCAGAAAAACAGAATGTCGTGGCCCGTTTCGAGAACAGAAGTTGGATAAAAGGCTCTAAAATCATCTGTATCTTCTGGCCAACCGAGCACACTCAACGGAAAAAGTCCAGACGAGAACCACGTGTCCAGTACATCGGGATCCCGAGCAATCTTAAATTTCTTCCCCACAAATATCCTCTTCGCCTCGAGATTGGCTTCTTTTTCATCTCTTCCAACCACCCAATGGTCATTATATGTGCCAAATTCTTGGAGTTCGTCGTCTTCTAGGGTCACATACCAGGCAGGGATGCGGTGACCCCACCATAGTTGTCGTGAAATGCACCAATCTCGTATATTTTCTAGCCATCTACAAGAAAAAGAAATTAAAGTTACGATTAATAAAGCAGGCAAACTAGATTATCATTATCTAAAAGGGAGATTCCCATGCAGAGCACTCAATTCTTATGTATTTACATATCTAAAATCTAAACTTTAAATTTTACATATATGTCACCTTATCAATGCATGAAAAGTTATATTTTACTTTATAGAAGTTAATGTAGTGGTTTTTTATGTGATGTGAAAACTTTGGGTGGTATTAAAAAAAAAAAAGTGTTAGATATATAAATACATAAGAATTAGGTGGAATGTAGGTAAATGCCCCTATCATAATTGGGTCATATATAAATGAACCTCTTCCAATCTTGTTCATATTGCTCTGGAATGATCTCAATCTTTTTGTTCTCTTTGTCAATAACAGCATCAAGGGCAGCTTTTGCCATACTATTGCAATCAACAAACCATTGGGGCTTTATCATAGGCTCTACAATATCATTACTTCTGGAACAAATACCGAGGCTCATCTCATTCTTCTGTGCTCCTCTATAAAGTCCCTGATTGAAGGAATGATTCTTGTCANGCGAAGCTATTATTTGTTAGACTTTCACATAATAAAAAGAAAAAAGCATTACATGCATGCCACTCAATTCTTATGAATTTACATATCTAACACCTAAATTTTGCTTTTTTACATTTATACCACCCAAATCTTTCATGTCAAATAAAAAATACGAGCATTTTAATTTCTAAAGATTGAAACACACCTTTTCATGCAAAGATAAGGTGGTATCTACGTAATAATTGAAGTGTAGGTGTTAGATATGTAAATACATAGGAATTGAGTGGTATCAGGTATTTATGTAAAACAGAGAAAATAAATGAATGAAGAGAAAAAGATATTCGAGGGCTGGAATGAACCTGTGCAGTGTAGGATATGAGAGCGAACCGAAGAGCATCGGCACCACATTCGGCAATTCCATTTGGAAAGTCCTTTNTAATCTCCTCATATTATCATCTTGGACACTTTGAGGAGCTTTCTTGTAACCTGTAGAATTCATCACCTGTTCTAGATTTGTGTGCAGCCTGCAAACAATTTAATAGAAATAAATCAATCATAAACTAATATGCAGCAGCATCAACAACAACAGCAAGCCTTCTATCCCACTAAGTGGGGGGTCGGCTACATGAATCCTTTTTTCTTAATTGCGTTCTATTGTCATATTTTAATTTAGGTCTAATAGATTAAGATCATCTTTTATACAATATGTCCAAGTCTTCTTAGGTCTATCTCTGCCTTTCTTAACATCAATCAAAGCTAAAACATCGATTCTCCTAATCAGATCATCGAATGGTTGACGATTAGTGTGACCAAACCATCTAAGACGACCCTCTATAATCTTGTCAGCCACCGGTGCTACACCAGCCCTATCACGAATATATTCATTTAGCATTTTGTCTCTAAGTGGCAAGTCATTCATCTACATAAGCATTCTCATCTAAGCAACACTTAACTTTGCTTTATGCTTCTCTTTTAAAGGGCCAATATTCTGCTCTATTGAGTATTGCAGGTCTCACCACCATCTTATAAAATGTTCCTTTCAATTTAAGCCGGGTACTTTTCCCATAAACTAACATACAACTAGATAAAATTTTAGTAAGCTGCTAAAAGAAGCTCATTGTTCGTGTTCGATCTGATAACACGAACACGACTTTTTTGTTCGACTGGCTATATATATATATATATATATATAATTATTTTTGTGTGCACATAGATATATAAATGATCTACGATCATATTCATACATGTATATTTGTATGGATAAATACACGTAAGTACGATGAGAAGCATATTTCTATAATTTATGAGACTTTCAAATGAACTACATATTTGCCAATGACTCTTGCTCAATCTGACAAAGAACAAGTCAAACACAGATTAAAACTGGGGCATTTACATACATACCATACATTTATTATATATTTATATATCTAACCCCTAAATATTCATATTTACATGCATCCCACTCAAATCTTTAACATCACACCAAAAATACCACCAACATGATCTTTTTCAAAAGTGAAATATATATTTTCTTGCATAAGTTTATGATACCAAGGTGTTACAAGTATAAATAAAAAATCTTGCGTGTTAAATATTTTGCAAGTTTATTTAAAAAACGAGCCAAACAACAGTTAAGCCAGTCCAAATTAGGCTAATTTACAGCATTAACTTTTAGTTATAGATTATTCAAATTATACTAAAACTAACAGATACCATTTAAGCAAGAAAAGTCCATGTAGCTATATGTATAATATAGAAAAATTTCCCTTAAAAGTTTCCGCAAATATAAATAATATAAAAGCTTTGTTCGCCAAAATTCGAGTTTAGCCCTTTCATCCCCATCTATGCAATCAATTATAGTATAATACGGGTCGAAGTTAGGAGCAATTGTCAAATTTAAGGGGCATTTACACACATACCAAACAATTCTTAATGTATATACATATCTAACACCCAAGCTTTCATATTTAAATAAATAGCACTCAAAACATCAATATCACATAACAAATACTATATCTACTTTTAAAAAGTGAAACAAAAATTTTCTTGCATAGATTANCCAAACTTTCATATTTAAATAAATAGCACTCAAAACATTAATATCACATAAAAAATACTATATCTACTTTTAAAAAGTGAAACAAAAATTTTCTTGCATAGATTCATCACATCAAAGTGTTATGCATGTAAATATAGAAATTTAGGTTCTAGATATGTAAATACATAAGAATTGTGTGGTATGCATGTAAATTTCCCTAAATTTAACCACCAAGTTTTCAAAAAATAAGGCAAAAATATCAAAATATTCTTAGATTAGGTTGGCGAAACTCACTTTTGTATTTCCTCTCTTTTTTTTCTAAGCTTTTGGCGTTCAGCTTCAGGATCAAGTATCCCTTGGAGCTCCAGATAGACGGAGAGATTTTCATTTACCACATCAACTGCACAGCCAGGTGGAGGCAAGTCATTCTCACATAGTACCTACAAGATAAAATCAAAATTAGATACTTCTTTCAACTCTTTTCCAAATTAATTTGAAGTAATAAAAGCGATGCGGGGGACGTAGATACAATTAGTTGGTAAAAATCTTAAAAGTTAGGGGCGTTTACATACATATTACCCGATTCCTATATATTTCCATATCTAAAACTTAAACTTTACATTTTACATTTATAGCACCCAAATCTTTCATATCATTTTAAAAGTGACATACACCTTTCATGCATAGTAAAAGTGACATCTATATAAAAATTGAAGTATAGGTGTTAGATTGATAAATACATGGAAATTTAAGTTTTATGAATGTAAATCTTCCTAAAAGTTAGACATTTTGGAATCAAATGCAAGTATGTGCGTGAGTTTAATTTANGTAAATCTTCCTAAAAGTTAGACATTTTGGAATCAAATGCAAGTATGTGCGTGAGTTTAATTTAAAAAAAAAGAAAATATTGAAACAACGACTGAATAAACATCCAAACAGCACTTTATAAACATTCAATCAAATGGAAAAAGCAAAAAATATTTAATATCCGCCATTGTTAATCATCAACAACCACTATGGAAACTTTATTATCCATTTAAAATACCTTCAAAGATGACAGCGAAGCGAGGGTGAGGATCTCTGATTCATAATTTTTAATAATTGAAGCAATATCATCTCCTCTGCAAAGTGCAAAAGCTGCGCGTCTGGAGTATGTAAATAAGAAATTAATCATGAATTAAAGTAAAAATGTTAGGATGCTAAGATATTAAATCATAGGATTGAGATTGTCATACATAGTTACCTTTCATTTTTGTCCGTCGGCAATCGTAGTGACCTTATCTTTCTCACCGTACTAAGAACAATATCCATATGGCTTTCAATTTGTTCACTAGTCCATGACTGTCAGATCCATAATAGTTGAATGTCACAAAAACACTTGATAATGCTACATAAATTAAAGTGCTTTTACATATATACCACCAAATTCCTACATATTTACACATCTAACACCTAAACTTCACTTTTAATATTTATACCAACCAAAACTTTCATATCATATAAAAAATACCACCATTTTAAGTTTAAAATAGTGAAATGCACCTTTTTCATGCATAGGTAAGGTGGCATATATGTGAAAATTGAAGTTTGCATTTCAAGAAAATTGAAGTTTAGGTGTTAGATATGTAAATACATAACGAATTGAGTGGTATGTATGTAAATTTTCCCAGAAAAAAAAAATCACCATGAAATACCTCCACCACCGACGGATAATCCGATATCATTATCGATTCCTTCTGATGGATTTCTCGAGCTTGGGGAAGTCTCTGCCATAGTTCCTCCGTAACAAAAGGCATAAATGGATGGAGCAGCCTCAAGCCGGAGTCCAAACATATCCATAAAGTATCTCTAGAGGCTTTCCTCTCAGATATGTAAGCATTTTCAGAGAAAAAATAAGGCTTTATAGCTTCAATAAATACATCACAAAGCTGGAATTGCCACCATGAATATACAGCAGTAGATGCCTCCGAAAATTTGTATGATTCAAGAGAAGAAACAGTCTTATCTACAGCTTTATTCAAAACAGAAAGAATCCATTTACAGATTGATGGCATTGTATCTACCACAATATTTGACGAAGGAGAATAGTTGTCCCCCAATTTGCTTAGAGCGAACCTTATAGCGTTCCATAGCTTATTACACCACTGTCGGTATCCGACGACTCGAAGAACATCGAGATTTATCTTGTCAGACTGCGAAGCTATTATTTGTTAGACTTTCACATAATAAAAAGAAAAAAGCATTACATGCATGCCACTCAATTCTTCTTATGAATTTACATATCTAACACCTAAATTTTGTTTTTTTACATTTATACCACCCAAATCTTTGATGTCAAATAAAAAATACGAGCATTTTAATTTCTAAAGATTGAAACACACCTTTTCATGCAAAGATAAGGTGGTATCTACGTAATAATTGAAGTGTAGGCGTTAGATATGTAAATACATAGGAATTGAGTGGTATCAGGTATTTATGTAAAACATAGAAAATAAATGAATGAAGAGAAAAAGATATTTGAGGGCTGGAATGAACCTGTGCAGTGTAGGATATCAGAGCGAACCGAAGAGCATCGGCACCACATTCGGCAATTCCATTTGGAAAGTCCTTCACCTGTCCTTGTTTTGCAATGGTTAGTTCATTCGGGTCTAAGTTACCCTCTTCCAAACGTTTGTGAAGGCCTTCGAGTGATATTCCATTTATCACTTCAAGCGGATCGATAACATTGCCCAAGGACTTCGACATTTTGCGCCCATGAGCGTCACGTATCATTGGATGCAAGTAGACCTACGAGAAAATCAAAAGCGTTCAATTTATTACAGGTAAACCGTACAAAAACTCTTTCTTTTTAGCAAAAAAATGGCTAGTTTCAAAGCCCTTACCATGGATGATATAATTCTAAAGCAGAGCCAATGAATTTCAATTGAAGTATGAAAAAAAGAGTAAGGTGATAAGACACGGTTCAATGTTAAAAATTACAAGAACACTTTGAAATCTCAATTTTTCAAGGAGCATTACATACATATCACACAATTCTTATGTATTTACATATCTCGCACCTATACTTTCGTATTTACACACCTAGAATTAAATTATTTAACATCACATCAAAAATAACACTATTAATAATTTCTAAAAGTGAAATGCGTCTTTTCATGCATAAGTTTAAAGCACCAAAGCGCTATGTATGTAAATATGAAAGTATAGGTGTGAAAAAATATAAATATATAAGAATTGTGTGGTATGTATGTAAATTTCCCTTTTTTTTCATGTAAATCAATCAGGAGATGGAACATATGAATTTTGATGGGACACATCATGCACTAATTTAATGATTTGCAATATATTTAATGTCAAATCATACGTCTTGGAACAAGATGCAAACATAATTCATCATTTAATTCATGAATCTTACAAGGACCACAAATATGCAAATTATGTAACATTCCTACGCTGAATCTTTGATTATCACTTCCAAAAGGTCACCAATTTCAGTTTCAACATGATAAAAACTTCATCCGTGTTACCTTTTTGAAGGGAACATCGCCGCCAAGTTTCATGCCTAGCATCACCATCCGAGCCACCCAGAAAAACAGAATGTCGTGGCCCGTTTCGAGAACAGAAGTCGGATAAAAGGCTCTAAAATCATCTGTATCTTCCGGCCAACCGAGCACACTTAACGGAAAAAGTCCAGATGAGAACCACGTGTCCAGTACATCGGGATCCCGAGCAATCTTAAATTTCTTCCCCACAAATATCCTCTTCGCCTCGAGATTGGCTTCTTTTTCATCTCTTCCAACCACCCAATGGTCATTATATGTGCCAAATTCTTGGAGTTCGTCGTCTTCTAGGGTCACATACCAGGCAGGGATGCGGTGACCCCACCATAGTTGTCGTGAAATGCACCAATCTCGTATATTTTCTAGCCATCTACAAGAAAAAGAAATTAAAGTTACGATTAATAAAGCAGGCAAACTAGATTATCATTATCTAAAAGGGAGATTCCCATGCAGAGCACTCAATTCTTATGTATTTACATATCTAAAATCTAAACTTTAAATTTTACATATATGTCACCTTATCAATGCATGAAAAGTTATATTTTACTTTATAGAAGTTAATGTAGTGGTTTTTTATGTGATGTGAAAACTTTGGGTGGTATTAAAAAAAAAAAAGTGTTAGATATATAAATACATAAGAATTAGGTGGAATGTAGGTAAATGCCCCTATCATAATTGGGTCATATATAAATGAACCTCTTCCAATCTTGTTCATATTGCTCTGGAATGATCTCAATCTTTTTGTTCTCTTTGTCAATAACAGCATCAAGGGCAGCTTTTGCCATACTATTGCAATCAA
Source organism: Phalaenopsis hybrid cultivar (assembly GCA_002079205.1). Classification (NCBI taxonomy): domain Eukaryota; kingdom Viridiplantae; phylum Streptophyta; class Magnoliopsida; order Asparagales; family Orchidaceae; genus Phalaenopsis; species Phalaenopsis hybrid cultivar. The sequence continues at coordinate 4,298 of JXCR01064161.1, read as the reverse complement.
CAAACCATTGGGGCTTTATCATAGGCTCTACAATATCATTACTTCTGGAACAAATACCGAGGCTCATCTCATTCTTCTGTGCTCCTCTATAAAGTCCCTGATTGAAGGAATGATTCTTGTCAAAAAAACAAATAAATAAACAAAATCATAATCAAAATGAATAGCAATACAGATTGTGCTGGGCTACCACAAAAAAAGACCAAGAATTCATACAGAATGAGGCCTCAAAAGAGTAAGCTATTCTTCTCCGATATATTGCACAATATAAACCCCATGTTAGCTTATTTTCACGATCTTCTCTGGAAAAATATTAATCATTGGCAAATCATTGATGCTTTGGCTTATTAGCGAGTTTTAAGCTTCCAATGCTTACAAGGGCGCATTAAGCACCTCCAAAAAAAATGCTACATAAAAAGGCAATTTTTTTTACATAAAATGACAGCAAATCATATCATTATACTAAAAGTATAAAATAAATGCTGAAAGAGCATGTTAAGTCTCTCTACAAATCAAGCAGTTTCAGGAAAGGAAGTATATAAAGGGGCTTTTACATGCATACCACCGGATTCTTATGTATTCACACATCTAACATCTAAACTTTACCTTCTACATTTATAACACCCTAATCCTTCATGCATAGGTTAGATGGTATGTGTGAAAAATTGTAGTTTAGGTGCTAGATATGTAAATACATAGGATTGAGGGGTATGCGCGTAAATCTTCCTTGTATAAATTCTACAGGTCTCATGATAAAACTTAATTTATAAAAAGTAGCCCTGCCCTTGCACAGAAGTTCAACCCAAAATTGTTTTGTGAGATACTTTGTTTAGAAACAAGCTTCTTGCAGCCCTGTATGGTTATAAACTCCAAAAAATTAATACCTTTTCCTTCAAAGCATCAATCAAAGCAATCCGGGCTTTAAATCTTGTCATCCCTTCAAATTCAGCTCCACCATTGATGTTAATTCTCCCATCATCAGTGAATATATTGATAAACTCAAGATTATGGCGCTTTCCCACTTCAAAATCATTAGCATCATGAGCTGGAGTAATCTGAAATTCATAGAAGACAGATAAATTTTACTCACAGTTGAGAAAGAATGGTGAATCAAATTGGAACGAAAAAAAAATGGAAAATCTATTTACATACCACACAATTCTAATGTATGTACATAACTAACACCTAAATATCAAAGTTTAGGTCTTAGATATGTAAATAAACAAGAATTGTGTGGTATGTATGTAAATGCCCCAATGAAATTTTAATGCTGAAGCTTTATTGCTCTATATAAAATCATGCACCCATACCTTCACGGCCCCAGTCCCAAAATTCGGATCAACCAGAATATCATCACAAACTATGGGAATCTTTCTCCCGTTAAATGGATGAACGGCAAACATTCTGTGCAAATGTTTATATCTCTCGTCTTCAGAATGAACTGCAATAGCAGTATCGCCAAGCATAGTTTCGATCCTGGTCGTGGCAACAACTATCTCGCCCAAGCCTCCCTCGAGAAGATAAGCGAAAGAAGTTAACACCCCAAACTGAATGGGAAAGTCAAAGCCAGGAACCTTAAGGAATGTCTCCTCCTTAATTTCCTTGTGGTCAACCTGGAGGAAATAGTTTTAACCAATAGCTCTCAATAAATATGTAATTACAGCCCAAATAAATATAGGAGGAATAATGGCGTGATGAGGGGAGAAAAATTAGAATTTTTAAGTACCTCAATATCAGATATTGCAGTTCGCAATGTACAGTCCCAATTCACAAGGCGATAATCTCTGGAAAATAGAGCCAAGAATGGTAGTTAAGTATGACATCTTTAAAAAAGCTTTAGAAGTGTTAGCACACAAAATAGTTAAAAGAATGATAACGGGAGAAACAATATGGACACAAAATTCACAAAGATAAAAACTTTGGCACTGCTGTGAAACCACTTGAAAGAAATTTATTTGATTGTATGTTACAAAGTATATTCATGGTAGAAAAACCGGCGCAACCAATGAAACAAAATAAAGAAATTTACATACCTAGCATAAAATTCTTATGTATTTACATATCTCAAATCAAAACTATCACATTTACACATATAACACTTCGGTGCTTTAAACCTATATATAAAAAGGTGTATTTCATTTTTAAAAAATGAAATAGTGCTATTTTTTATATGATATTAAAGATTTGAGTGCTATGTGTAAATATGAAAGTTCAGATGTGAGATATGTAAATACATAATAATTGTGTGCTATGTATGTAAATGCCCCCACAAAACATTTCACTCGGTATGAAAACTGTTAAGGCATTATAGATTTAGGCTGACCTATAAATAAGACCTTCCCTGTAAAGCCTGACAAAAGCTTCAGTGACTGCCCTTGATCTCTTCTCATCCATTGTAAAACACTAATAACCACAACAATTACATAAGAAGATTATATAGGAAACTTGGAAATGAAATACAAGAGATACAAATATTAGAACATGAGAAAATTTAACCTCACGGGACCAGTCGAGAGAAGCACCAAGACGACGCTCTTGATTCAGTATGGTACCTCCATATTCACTTTTCCATTTCCAAACCTGAAAGAAACAACATTATGCAAGACTTATAAAAGCAGAAACAATAAAAATTACACAAAAGGCAAAGAATAATGTCATTTAACCAATATTAACAGAAGTAATAAAATACTATCAAGCTTGAAAACAGAAGCGATGCTTAACCATTTGACAGACTTAATCAAATTAATCCAACAGATAAAAACTTACTTCGGACACAAACTTCTCACGTCCTAAGTCATGCCGAGTCAATTTACTCTCCCTCATGAGTTTTTTTTCAACAATTACCTGAAAAAAGCAATAGTTAGTAATAGAAATGTTTCTAAAGAAATATTTCAAGTTAAGACTCTTAAAGTTAAGACTACATGTATACACATGAATGCATCACCACAATAAAAGAAGCAGAAAAACAAAAATACATCAGATGAATAAAAAAGGGCTATAAAGGCTGCTCTTTTAGTATTTCACAAAAAACAAAAGCTCCTCTCCAAACCAACAACATATCTTCCTACTGTAGTATTTCACATATCCCAAATAATATCCATTTGATTCCCTCTCTAAAATGCATTTTAAGGCTCCTCTGTGTACATATTCTCTCTGCAAATTGCCCTAAAAATACAACACAGCTCTAGATAAGCATGCGTATGGAAATACATCCATAAATCAAATTCAAGGAGTAGGGAAGATATAAAAAATTATATAGATCACCAACAATAGCCCATCATCAAATTGCAACAAATTCCATTCTCTTCTTCATGGCTTAAAAAGGCGTTTAAGCCGCATTCCTTATTGTCAATTGTAGGTATGATTGTCGCATGGCTTCAACAATGCCAACACAACTTCTAATAAAAGATTGATGGAGCATTATCATTGTTGAAATTGTTGGCGAGAAGAAGAGCTTGACAATAGAATGTGTCGAGATGTGATATCTAGGATGTCGAAAAGAGGAAAAAAAATTGAAATAAAACTTATATAAATTAAAAAATGTCTACATTAAAAATCAGTAGGCATCATATTTGAAATATTAAACATGACAAACTTGTGTGCAGCCTAACGCATTTTAGTTATGGCATCATGAAGGAGCGCAAACAAGGGAGACATATATGAGCAAAGTGTAAATGTCAATTATACATTAATACATTGATAGTGATGCTAAAATATATCAAGTGGCATATGATGAATTGCAACTCAAATATTGCATTAAAAGATATGTGGATATGTTGAAAAGGTGTAACAAAGCATCAAGAAGAGTGTTGAGGCACCTTTCATCAAAAATAAGTTTAAATAATAAAAAAAGCACCATCATATTCTTGTATTATTATAAATAAATCATGGGCAAAAATGTTCACATTATTGCAACAAAAAGCATGCTAGGCTCTTAGGGTTCCTGAAAGAACTCAAACATATTCCAACGATCTTAGTATGTCTCTAGGTAGGGCTGTAAACAAGCCAAGCTTGAGCGATCTCAGGCTTGGCTCGTGTTCGGCTCGTTCGAAATAGCTCGTGTTTGAAATCGACTCGTGAACAGTGTGTTCGTGTTTGACTCGTTAAAATTAAATTGAAAAAAATAAATGTAAAGTGTGAGATTCGAACATTAACCAAATATATACAAAATAAGGNCCATATTCACTTTTCCATTTCCAAACCTGAAAGAAACAACATTATGCAAGACTTATAAAAGCTTTTTTTTTTAAAATTACACAAAAGGCAAAGAATAATGTCATTTAACCAATATTAACAGAAGT
>JXCR01064133.1:0-30435 GCA_002079205.1 Phalaenopsis hybrid cultivar | reverse complement strand
GAGGTGGAGAGCGGAGGGCGGGGGATGCGGAGGGCACCGGGGGGGCGGCGATACTGTGAGGAGAAGTGGTTGGCGATGGGGCGGCTTTGGAACTCGGCGGTGGGGATGGATTCGATTAGTGCAGAGGAGTTTCCGAAGCGTTTGGGGATAAGTGATTGGGCGAGGAGGGAGTCGGTTTCGGCGGCCACGAAGTGAGGGTGGTCGGAAGGAATTGAATTGTGGTGGGAGAGTGGTGGCGGGTCAAAGCCGTAGAGGGCGAAGCGGCGGAAGATGCATCCGGTCCCGACGTACATTGGACCCTGAAAGTGTAAAAAAAAAGGGAAATAGCACCTTAGCAATGGACCAACGGTTTCTGAATTGATGGCATTGTGGTAAATTCGAATTTATTCATACCATCATATCACCGAATATTTAGTCTATTTATACACAGACAACACAATTCTTTACATATCTAACAAAACTTTTTTATTTACATATATAACACTCAGATCTTTAACATTATATTAAAAAAAATCATTTTTACTTATTTTTTTATAAGTTGAATACGAATATTTATTCATAGATTTATAAGAAGATATTATAAATATAAATATAAAAGTTTTGGTGTTAGATATGTAAATACATAAGAATTGCATGATACGTATGTAAATTTTCCAAAATTTAATAAGGATCTATAGCAACATATTCCATCTATAAATTTCATGCAAGGATGGGGTGAGTTGATTTAAATCATTAAAATTGTTAATTTAGCTCATTGGGGAAACTAAAACTCATACTCCTCTTTATCAAGAGAAATATTTGCTTAAGAAAGACGTACATAGAGTTACATATATATTAGGTTATTTGGAGGGTACATGTATATTACACTTATGTTATAGGAAGAATTACAATGGTTATAATTTAAGTATAACTAATATGTACCCTCTGAATAATCTAATATGTACGTAACTCTTACTGCATAATAGGAAAATATTTTTCCTTTGTCAAAGGGGCATTCTTACGTATTTACATGCCAGAATCTTATTTTTTTTTATTTTAAGATTATAACACCAAATTTTTTCATATCACGTGATACCCCACCCCTTTAAAAACTACCCAAATTATAGTGTGACCCACTTGCTATTTCAAACAAGCCCTAAGCCATATAATCATGCATCTCTCCGTTGACAACAAGCTTCAGCCATATTTTTATACACTAATTCTTCAAAAGAATTTCAACGATCAATTCAAAAACTTAGGAAAATTGTCGCGCCGACTCACCTGCAGACCATCGAGCGCTCGCATGTTGCCGTCAAAAAACACAGTATTGTTATTCGCATATCGATCGTTCGGGTCAATTCCTTCGAATCGCTGCGGGAATTGAATGAAGCAAATATCCTCACCGCCATGATCGAGGAGGAAGCACATTCCCTCACGGATAGCCATTGGGTTGTAGATATAATGGTCGCAATCAAGGTTAAGGATGAAGGGCCCGTTCGACATGACTGCGGATGCGCGCACGAGCGCATTCATGGCGCCGGCTTTCTTGTTGTGATCGTAGCCCGTCCGTTTCTCCCTCGACACATAGACTAACATCGGCAGCCGCACGTCCACCTCCGTGAAATCCATCCCGACTTCATCCTCCGACCTCCCGTATGTCGGCTCTAGGGTTGCTGGCTTTAGCATTACCTGAATCATAATAACAATAACAATAATAATAATAATAATAATAATAATAATAATAATAATAATAATAATAATAATAATAATAATAATAATAATAGAAATAATAATAATAGAAGAAAAACAGGGGCAGGTACCTGAAGAATGGCGGCATGATCCCCTTTCCCATGCTCCGGCGCCGCCACCGCCCAAGTTCCCGGCCAATGCGTCCCCTCAGCCATCCATGTCGCCTTCTTAGCCCTCACCACCTCCATTACCCCATCATTATCCCCAGCCGCCTCTTTCATCCTCCTCATCATCTTCATCTCCTCCCTCGCATTAAACGCATCCGAACGCCTCCTTATCACTTCCGGCAAACCATTAATCCTGACCTTAAACTCATCATACTCCCTTTTCACCCTCCTCCGATCCCTCACAAAATCCTGCCTCCGCTTATTCTTCGTCGGATCCCTCCGGAGGCTAAAGTAGCTCTCCGGATTCCGCGGCTCAATGTCGTGCTTGCGGCAGAAGGGGACCCATAAAGCCGCGAAGGCGGCGGCTTCAGCCATGGCCTCGAAGGTGAGGAGGGAGCCTCCATCGTCGGAGAGATAGCAGGAGATCTTATCGACAGGGTAATCGGCGGCGAGGATGGAGAGTATGGTGTTGGAGGTGACGAGAGGGGGTTCCTTATCGGGATCGGCGGTGGAGACGAACACGTCGACGGAGGGTAGGTCGGAGGGGGTGGAGGGGAAGGGATCGAATTGGTTCTGGAGCGCGATGAGGTCAGTGGAGCGGTTGATGGGATGGAGTTTGGGGAGTTGGTCGAGGATCCATGAGAATGCGAACCAGATCTCGCAGACGACGGACATGCCCCAAAGCCATATGGCGTCTTGGTTTTTGTGTTTGATACGCCAGGTGAGGAAGAACCCTAGGGTTATTAGGCGTATTAGAATCAGGAGCCTGTGTAGATATAGCCAAGGAAATTTGATATTTCAGTTAAATTTTTCCTTACTTTCAGAATTACATTGCAATTATCAATAAGCGCTGCTTTTCGCACATGATTGTTATAAACTAGTAAAACATATTATTCACAGACCTGTAAGGGCTAATGATTGCCGCTGAGATCGGAATCCGGCGAGCTAGCGGCCTCCACTCATTATCCGAGGCGCCATCGGGGATGCCAATGCCGTCTTCTCCGCCGGCGCCCTCAACATAAGCTTCGTCTTTTGACCAGAAGGCGTTGCGGTAGCCATATGTTGCTTGGGTTTCATAGAGCCATTGACTGTGATCGAAGTTGGCCGGCTGGCTGCTCTGCGAAGCCGACATGGAGCGGTTAGCCGTCCAGTGTAGCGGCGCCGGCGGCACGGAGGAGAAGCTGGATTCGTTGTCATCAAACTCGGGCACTTTGTAAGCTTCTTTGCAGCCGGGGCAGTTGATTTCTCCGTTCCTTTGTGCGTCCGAGAAGCAGTCATTGCATATCTTAAAGCTGCAAATATTTGGATGGTATTTTTGAATTTTTTTTTATTATTAATTCGATGTTGATCGAATAAAGAAAATAAAATGTGAAGTAGCAACTTGAATCCTCGATATGGTTTATTTTAAGTACAACATAATCGTGGATTAAGCCAATTATTTTATCTCTATCAGTTATCTGAATAATATCTTATTTATTGTAAATTATATTTTTGAAAAAAAAATGATGAACTTTGTTAGATGTTGGTGTTGCCTGATAAAAAAGAATTATCATATATACATGAGTTTTGAGTAAAGTGTTAGAATAGTCCCCAACTATTTATGTCTATATCAAAAATATCAACACAAATCTTGAAGAGAATGAACGACTTAGATGAAAGGGTCTCCTTTCAAGGTAAGCAATCAACCGATGATTCAATGTCGAGTACGGAACCGTGTCTCCAAACACGGGATATGTTCAAGCTTCAAAAATGGTTCCTTGCTTGGTAGCGGCAATATCGGTCGAAAGTGAGGTATGAATCATCCCGACAGCGAAACTCATCAGATACCCCATGTGGGCTGCGACAAGATCCGCTTAAGAATTTGCAAGATTGGGAGATCTAGTTGAGGCAACGAACCAACCAGACAAATGAGACACGAGCCATGTAAAACTCGACTCGAACGGAAAATGAGTCATGACTCACTATGAAAAGAGTTGGTCGATCACATTTGACCGACCAACCCCACGTCTGGACCAAACGACTACCTCATAACCGACTGTTCTAATCTACCATGCTAAAGGACATCGAGCAAGATCGTCATAGGACCGAATACCTCAAACAACCAACACGTACTCTAGAAGGCACATATGTCACTCGGTCGGTCGCTATAGCCGGTTGACTTCAAGTTAGTTGACTCGCCAATTACCATTAATGTTGTAATTCAAATTGTAATACAAATTTGACATAAAATTTACACAATCAATTAGAAACTTAATGATATTAAGAACGGTTTCCATAACCGTTCTCTCCTTTCCATAATTATACAAAACACACATCTAGAAGTATGTGACAAAAATACAATTAAAGTAGTATTTTCTCTCAGTTCTCTCTACAAAGATCCCAAACTTATTCTACCATTTTCCTTGGCTTTTCTAGGAGTGTGATTCACAAATGACAAACTAGGATTCAACAGTTTATATGTTATTTTAATCTCAAAATTTATATAAATGTCGAAATAGTCATCAACTATTTTAAAATTGAGCTTTAATAGTCATTCTTGGGGACTATTTAAATTTCAATTTAAAAAGTCTGAGAACTATTTTAATACTTTTTGTAAACTCAGGGACTAAATTATGTAAATAATCAGGGGATTATTTTGGATTTATAAATCCACTGCTGTGGAATTATTGAATTGAATAAATAAATAAAATATTATATTTTTTTCTTATATTCATAACACTCAAATCTTTTATATGGCAAATAAATATGACTGATTTTTTTTTTCTTTTTAAAAGTGAAATACATATTTTTTTCATGCATAAATAAGATGTTATATATATATGTAAAAATTAAATTTTAGATGCTCAATATGTAAAAACATCTGAATTGAGTGGCATGAACGTAAATTTTACAAAATTAAAAAATGGAGCTCTAATACAATATTTTTTTCTCCTTTACATAAGCATTATATATTGACAAATAAGTATTATTTTTTTATAAATTCGTTTTTTAAGTAGTTCCAAGAAAATGAATTTGCTGAGAATGTGGAGAAGATGGTGGCAAAGTGCTCAAAATGCCCACCACTAACTGCTTACAAACCAACTTCTTTTCTAAGTGCTGGTTGAGCAGGGCCAAGAACTCCATTTCTTACTCTTATACAAGATGGTTGAGTGGGTATCTCAATTACTTCTGTTATTATTCATGCATTGAGACGGTGAAACTCAATTATTATTATTATTATTTTTTTTTTACAATAAACTCGTCAACTCTGCCTATTGGAAGCAACAATTAGCTCTTTTTTTACTGTTTAAATTCTTTTGATTTTTTTTTTCTCTTGGTGTTGAATTGTGAATTGTCTTCTTTGTGAAACATATCCCGAGAGTTAGAGCTAAAAGGAGTGAGATGAAAAAGAGAAAGAGATGGAGAGCTAGAGAATGAAAGAGAATCTTGTAAGTGTCAGAACCCACAAGCGTGAGGATATAAAAATGAATAAATCCAAAAGAAATGTCCTTTTTTTTAATTCAAATTAAAAGGTAATGAATAATGAACGGCGGCGTCTGGTCAATAGCTCAAAGGCTTGGGTTCGATCGGCTATATTGTTCAACCATTAGATGTGTATGTCGGGCAGCTGTGACGAATGAGCATGTTCTCCTATAGGTATCAGGTTTGTTGGACCTAGGATTTGGTCATTCGATCGAGGCATTTTGGTTGTTAGTTATGTCGCTCAGAGGGTTCCGTCGACAGGAGACTCCGCTGGTCGGAATAATGTTTTGGTTGATTAAGCGACATAGTTGACCAACTACTTGCTAGAAGATCTTTTGTCCTTTCATTTGAAACTTTATTAGTAATGTGTTTTTGGTTGTTTGAACTCCTCGACATTCGTGCTATCACTTTCATAGTATACATATTAGTTATCCATTTTTTTTTTTGGCTCCTTGATGGCTACAACTACAATAAGGAAAGAAAAATTACTAAGCAGCAAACGATTTGACCAGTTAACTTATGGATTTCTTTGGTGTTTCGGGGAAAAGACACATCTAAGATCGCTTGTATTTTTTGTGGGTTGAAATTTATTCTTTCGGAAGTCAATAAAAAGCATATAAATTTGACGGTCGACGCTCCAAATGTACATTTTGATGGATTTAACCTCATATTAAATTTTTGAGTGTTTCAAAAGTTTCTTTCAAATCTTTTATTTATTGTTTAGTCGATATACTTTTAACTAAAACATCATCCACATACATTTAAATATTTTTTTATATTAGGAAAAAAATTACATTCATGAGGCGCTGATAGGTCAACCCAGTATTTTTTAGCCCAAAAAATTTTACATAAAAAAAATCATGAGTGGTAATAAAAGCAGTCTTATTCGCATCGATCAGATGTATCTTGATCTAGTGGTAGCTAAGAAAAAGCGTCGAGGAAACTCAGCACGGAGTATCCGATCGTCATAGGATCCACGAGTGTATCAATATTTGGCAACGAATACTTGAGGTTGATGAAGTCGACACACATCCTCCACCTGCCATTGGGCTTTCAAACCATCACGACAGTTCAAAATTCATGTCAGGTCTTGAACCTTCTGCATGTAGCCCATCTCTTTCAACTTTTGCACTTCCGCAGCTATTGGCTCAGCTAAGGTTCTTTTTTTTTACCCGATCATCTACTACATTGGTCAAACAGTTGAGTTGATACTCAATCAATGATAAGTAACGTCGATCAAAATTCCTGATATTTTTACCATTGTCCAAGCGAATATGCCTAGATTCTCACAAAGAGTTTAGATCATCAAATTTTTATGTCTTGCATCAAAACCTTCACTTATTAAAAAAACTTTACCAGACTCTTTACTGTCAGCCGCAAATACTTTGAGGATGATCACACTGGTCTCGGACCTCCTTCCATTTGGATATGAATAATAACGGGCTCATGATCAACCCTTGTGACCGCTCGAAGGCGGCACTCCTAGACTGTTAGAAGTTTCCTCGGACCTTGATGATCTCCCCATTGCCCGGGAATTTCACGGCTAGTTGGTAAGTCAAGGCCACCACTCAGTAGTTGTTCTGTAATGGTTGGCCAAAAACGGTGTTGTAAGTGCGAGGTAACACGACCACCAGAAAGTCCCTCGAGTTGGTATAATGTTTCTCTCGTTCGCTCCTTGAGAAGCAGAAAGCAATAACACCTAAAGCTTCTTTTCTTTCACCAGATAAGTCAAATAGTGAGCTTGCTAGAACTGTCAACCGATCAGTTTTTAGCCCGAACTTATCAGACCCTGTCTTGAAGATGATGTTCATTGAATTCTGGTATCCACCAAAATACTACACATACGGTAGTTTTTTATCAGTGCCGTAACGAAAATCACGTCTTCATAAGAGGTTCCTCTTGATGGAAGGTCAACATCTATAAAAATAATCGGAGGATGGCTACGCTTATAAGTGACAATAAAACATATCTCTCCCGATTGAAGCTTATTTTGGCTGGATTGATGGGAAGATTCTCCTCATCTCCCAAAGATAGTCGGGTTGATTCCGACAAATGTGGACTTCATTCGCCCAAGTTGGCCCATCGATTGGCTCTTCACCGGACACCTTTCCTTGTCACCGCATCTATCCTTTGATGGCGATGAACTTCTTACCCTTTCTTGTCTTAATGAGTTCCTCCACCAAGTTTGAGAGATAGAGACACTCCTCTTGTGTCATGCTCGTGATCTTGGTGGTAGTCGTAATACTTGTTTGGATTTTGTAACGCAAGTCTGGCCTTCATTGGTGGGGCTTTCAGGAAATATTCCTTATTTTGTATTGTTACTACTAGTTCAGCCATCAAGACATTTAGTGAGGGCAAGCCTTGCATTTACCAATGTATATGTGGGCGCTCATAATGCCAAGTCAGTCGTTGGTCATAACTTCGGCTTTGACCCAAATGTCCTCGGCTCTCCCGCAATCTCTAGATGTTGCTATGGTGTTGATAGCCGTAGGGATTTTGATTATCTTTCGACCTCCGTCCTTTGTCCCTCGCCTTCCTCTTCTTCGATCGTGGGTCAATCGATGCTAATTTGTCTAGGGTGGAGTCCCTGAAGGATTCTTTGCCAGCGATCTGGTTGTTGGTCATCTCCAACATCCCAAAAAGAGACTTTGGTGCAAGCATATTCAAATCATACTTGAAACGTTCGTCTCTAACTCCTTGCGTCAGAGCAGACTGGGCTATTAATAGTTGAAAGTTTGTACTTCTAACATCTTCTTCTGAAAATGGGTGATGTCTGATTGCAAGCTTTCCTTCTTCCTCTGCTTGATCTACAGCAGAGCCTGCGTCTTTTTCTTCAACTTCTGCAAGTTGGCGAAGTGTGCCAAGAAAAGTTTCCTTAACACAGTGAAGGTTGGGATAATTCTTATCGGTAGAGCAGAAACCAGTAGTAGACTTATTTCTTAAGTGTCATCAGGAAAAGGTGACACCCGTTAACTCAAAAGAAGTTAATTGGTCGATCATATCACTTTTTTCCTCAAGTATTCTGACCGACAACTAAATGTGTCGATTTATTACCAATCAATCAAATATTATATAACAAGAATATCTTTAATTTAGTTTAGGTGAAGATGGAAGACATTGATTTTTTTTTTTTTAAATCTTAAGATTACTTATAATAAATAAATAAAAATTTTAAGATATCGCAAGCAAAATTTTTGTTAGGATGAATCATTATTTAATTTAATTTTTTTAATTGCAATGATAATTAATATTGCACCCATCTAAGGCAAATAAAAACAACTGCTTGCTATGAGATTCAATTTAAGAATAATCCGCTTTAGACGCATTTATCTAAAACAAACAGATCAATTTAAACGACAGTTATAATCAAAATTTGAGTAATCAGATAGACGTAACTGCTAACAGTATTCACCTAATAATCAGATTCCTTCGTGAGAAGTAGGCCTCAGAATTTAGCTCGGAGATCATCAATCGATCGAAAATCGATTCGAGTTTTACTTAATTTGAGCCTAAACGAACAGATTCAGAGATGAAACTGATCCAAACAACTCAATTTAAGCAAGCTCATTTTGATTTCAAATTGGATCGAGCTTGATTCACTCAAAATTGAATATAGCAAACAACAAGCGAATTCCTTCTGTGCGAAGCTGATCGGCTTTAAATCGGAACCGTAACAGCCCGAATAACAAAGCACCAAAAAGGAGCATTTACATACAGACTACCCAAAATAATGCTATTTACAAATCAATCCCCCTCTTTCGTCCTTTTTCTATTTGTCACTCAACTATTAAAGGTCATCATAAAACTCAAGTCCATATTTGTCATTTTTATTAAATACAAATATTTTGATCGTGATACCCATAAATGCATCGATTTAATATTTCAAAAAAATCACCTAAATATGTGATTTGTAAATAACAATATTTATTATGTTCTCTATGTAATTATCCCTAAAAAATATCAATATCAAGTCCTTCCTATATAGTTCTTTCCCTAATTTAAACTAATCTCATTAATCATAATGAATCAAAACACTCAAAAACCAAAAAAAAAAAACCGTACCCGCAGTCGCAGGGATGCACATCCCGTCCCTGTTCGTCCTTCTCCACAGAGCCATCGCATTCCGGCGTCGCACAGGGCGTCAATCTCCGGTTATCTCCCGGCAGCGGCGGCCGGCTTCCGGCGTACTTTCCGGCCCCACCAAACCGTTCTCCGGCAGCGGAAACAGTGTCGTCGATCGGTTGGTTATCGGGCGTCGGCGGCATTTGAACGGTATAGTTCGTCAAGTCCATATCCTCTCTCGAAAGACTCACATACCGTCCGCTCGACGTCTTCCGAGCAAATTTCACCGTCGGCTTCCTCGCCGGAGCCGATGACATTTTCGACGTCTGTTATTCGCCGGAGAATCTGGGCGTCTCTTTCGTCGGGATTGGGAGGCGTTGATGCAATATATGTATGATCGGGAGCTGAACCGAACGTGATATTTAAGAATAAGAAATAAAATTAATCTAAATTGAATTGTGAAGTTTCACTTGGTTTGATTTTGGAGAAAATATTACATTATTTCTAGCACAATTTACGTTCGGAATTCAATTGTAGGACGACACGTGTCAAGTGAATTCCACTATAATACACCTACATTAATCAGTGTTAAAAATAGTGGAGCTCACTTAACAAGTTGCGTCCTCCGATTGTCATTGGACATCTAGTCAAAATTTGAATTAATTTTCGAGTGGTTAATAATTTCTGAGCTGAATTTGTTAAATTTAAAGTTTTAACATTAGCTCGGCTCATTTATTTCAATCTAATCTTAATTTGAGTCAAAATTTAAATTTGTTTTTAGAGCGAATAATGATTTTTGGGCTAAATTCACAGCTTAAGTCTTAATGTTTGAAATTAATATAAATTAATTAGTTGGCCGCTCATGGAAAGCACGTTCGAATTTCTTTCTTGGTTGGCGATGGAGAATAATTTGGCTACCCACGTTCCTCCCATTTCTTCAAGAGATGGTTTGATTAAGGCTTTTTCTAAATTTTATTAATTGATGAAAATAATGTAAAGAGTCATTCGTGTCATTGAAAATAGAGTTCTTACAAGGTTGCTGATTTGCAATTTGGGAGCACTTTTGATTTTATTTTATTTCATTTATTTATTTTTTAAAATATATAATATTATTAGTTATTTAAAAAAAAAAACTTAAATCAATTTTTAAATATTTTGAATGTTTTAAGAACTAGTTGATTTATTTTTTAAAAATAAAAAAATTAAATTATTTAAAATGTATAATAAACAAATATATTTTTTAAAATAAAAATGATAATAATTAAGCCCTAATTTGATAGCATGTAACTTAAAGATGTCGTATTTTCTTGGACGAGTNCAAGAACAAGTTGATTTATTTTTTTTAAAATAAAAAATAATAATTTAAAAAATTATAATAAATAAATATATTTTTAAAATAAAAATGATCATAAATAAGCCATAATTTGATAGCATGTAACTAAAAGATGTCATATTTTCTTGGATGAGTCAGCATGCCAAATCTTTCATTTATTGCCTGTTCGCAAATAAATAGAACTCCATAAGAATTTTCTTATAAGAATTCTACCAAGCAGCCTGAAAACGCTTTCAGTGAGTTTTTTAGGTTGTCAGAGATATTTATAAATACAATCTTTAAAATTTTCAAAATAAATTTTAATAAATCCAGAAAAGATAAAAGATAAAAAATATATATAATAATACAAACACTTAAAATTTCGCACAGATATATATATTTTTCACTTAATAAATATCCTCAAATTTACGCATAATCCTTTGAGAACATTCTCGGTCATTCTCTTCATACCTATAACCCATATGATGAACTCATCATGTTGGAATTAAATCTAAATTAATTTGAACCCAAATTGGAATCCCCCATTTTGACACCTAGTTTGAAGTCACCTTCAAGCTACCATTTCCAAACAAATTTAATACCTTTTAGAGCCACTCATTGTGTTGTGTTTATCCATGACATTTCAACGTTGATTCACCTATTTTGAGAGGCTAATTTGGCTTGATCTACAAGCCAAATCTAAACTCAAATGGAATTATATATGAACTAAACATTGAAAATGTCTATTATAAAACATTTTTATTAAATTGATTTTGGCTCTTCATTGAGCCAACCCTCTTGTTGATTCGTTTGAGCCAATTCATCCACACCAAGTCATATTCTTGTGAGCTTAATCCAATTCTATGTGAGCCCATACAAGCCAGATCTAGAAGCTTCACTTGGTTGAGCTAGCCTTTGCCTTTAACCACCTTTCCACATGGCATCTTCCCATTGGCTCTCCCCAAAACCTTCTCAATCGATTCCCTAACCAATCCAATAGCAAGGAAGAGTGGGCACATGTTCCAACCTGTGGCTATGGCCATTGGGCCAAGCTCACCATGACCCAAAATCCACCATGGCACATCTTCATTGGAGGCTCCTCACACTTTGCTCATCTTCACTAGTTGTTCTTAATTGACTAGCACCACTTTAGCAATCCATGGCAAATGCAACAGGCTAAGGGGAGCATTACCCCTGCCCCTAGCCGAGCCTATAAATGGAGCGCATTCTCGAGTTCAAAGAAGAATCAACTTCATCATTGGTGAAGCCCTACCAAAGCCTTTCATAAACAATTCTCCAGAGCTCCACCATCTTCCCTGCAGCAATTCCACCATACTATAATTCCACCATTAGAGTACTCAACTGAACCAAGACACACTAAATTTTCATTGTTTACAATTTGATTCTTCAATTCAATACCTCTACTAGCTTCCCTAAGTGAGGAAATTACTTTCAGAAACGGATTGTACGATCTCTGAGCTCTCTGGATCATTGCTTTATTGATGAGCATATGGGTTTGATCGACTTCTTACATTGAGGCTTTGGAAATTCAAATTGGGACTTAGAGCATACTTATTGGATAATTACGAAGCTGATATGATTGAATTAAGAAGATCACCACCATATTGAGGTAAATTTTTATTTTTTTTAATTCACTTTGGTTTTGGGACCTTCGTGAGAAAAACATGCATGCTAGATGATCTTAGTTAGATAAATAGGACTTTATGTGATGAACATGTAAACCTTTAATTTTTTTAAATCCATTGAGAAATGAAGAAGATTGAGCATTTTTTCTTATGGATTGTGCTCCATTCTTAGCCCTTCAGGGATGATGAACCGTTGTCATCCATTTCTTATTAAAAAAACAGACAACGTGGATTAATGCGGGACGGTGCGTCGTTGTTCGAGTCGCACAAAGGATCTCGAGGAGGCTGAGCTGACATGGAGGCTGACACGGCCAGGGCAGCAAATCTAAGCGAGACAGGTGGAAAGGGAGGCTAACGAGGCAGCTGACGCGGCGAACCTTTAAATAAGAAATTATTTAATTATTTTGAATTAATAAAATCCCTTTAATTCAACACAACTTAAAAAATTCATAAAAAATTAAAGTAAACTGTTAGAAATACAAAATAAAATACGTTGGATTTAATAAAACTAAGAGAATTTAATAAAAATAAAATGCGAATACAAGAACATTAAATAAATTTTAAATGATTTTTAAACCAATAAAACAATAATAATTCATAAAAGTCAAAATATAAACCAAAATAAAATGAAATCACATCTGAGTGAACCTCTCGATCAAATGATATCTCTATAATCTTCTCATAGACATAAAAGATATTTTCATTACTTAGATGAAATTTCCTCATGATTTTGCATTTGTTGAAACAAATAATTCTGGAAATTAAAATATATTTTGAAAATTTAAATAATAACTTCTGAAGTATTAATTGGTCTATGAGTGATCATTTTGTTCTATTAAAATAGTAATTTGTAAATATAACATGATGGATTCGTTAGAACTTTAATTAAATCAATAAAACATGCAAATGGTTACGAGTGTAATTAGCAAATTGTTAAGAATGTGAAACTTTAAAGTGTTGGGATGATTAAATGGTGGATATTATTGTTTGGAGTTGCTTAGCTTGTTGATTGAAACACCCCAATACAATTTGATTGAATTTGCATAATAATTTAAGCTAGTATTAATCAAATTGGTAAAATTAAAAATTTACCCTAAGTTAACATTAAAATAGAAATAAATTAAATAAAATTGTTAAACTTAATACATTAATAGATTTATAGTGGATTTTCATAGTTTTGAAAGTAATTTAGGATAGTTTTGTTTTTTTCTTCAAAATTGCAAAATTACCTTTATTAGTTTAAGAAGTTCAAAATGAACTATATGAAATTCAAAATCACTAAAATTTAAAGTTAAAATCTTATATAAAACATAAATAACAAAAAAAAAATGTAAAATTTTATAAATTTAATGTTGGTTTTGGGGTTGATTTTGTAAGTTTCTTTGAATTTACAAAAATACCCCCTCTTACATTTTTACTCACTAAATAAATGAAATAGAAGTAATGAAACCCAACTAATGGAACCAAATTATTAATCAACTAAAGATAAACTTTTAAAAAATATTTCCAACCTAGGTAGAAGTGGTTGAAGTATAGAAAAAGAAAAAGAATCCTTGGTACCTTATAGTTATTGTATGGAAAATATAAGTTTATAAGGAAAAATTTCGTTAAAAGTTTAATAAAATTAGAGTTATTTTTATTAAGATTAGGATTTTTACTTTTATTTTTAAAATATATGGATGTGAACTTGGATAGAGGCTCCCGCATCCAAATAACTTTGGTTCCTCTGTTTGGCAAACCAATCATAAGAGCAACTTTTTCTATAATGAACTTCATCTCATGGCCACCAACAAAGAAAGCTTGCCTCTCAACATTCCGACACTTAATAATGTGCACAATAAGTGGTACATCTTGTTAGATGGGTAGAACCTTAAAAAAATGATGAATAGGGAGATTTCTCAATATAACAACAACATCCTCACAGATGTCCTATGAAAATTCATCACATGCTGCCCGAAATATTGAGGGACGACACTGGAACATAATTCTTCAGTTGGTCATTTTATTGAAAGTTTTTAAATACACTGTTAAAACAATAAAATGAAAAACAATTAAGAATGCCAATGTAAAACAACATGATCATCACGTGCTTACTTCAGCAAAACAGTGTTGTACCGGTTGTACTGAGTTATATGAATTACCTTTATACAACCAATACAACTTAGTTATATAAGGGAGATAATCAGAAAATTGTATGATGAAAAACAAAAATTTAAAATTCATTATATATATATATATATATATATATATATATATATATATATATATATATACCCATTTTTTATTTTAAATCGAATTTTAAACAAAACTCAAAATTAATGTTTACTTCAGCACGACCAAGCTGTAATGGTTGTACTACAAGTTAAATAATCTCACAATCATAAAGAAAAGTAAAAAACAAATTCATTCTTCTATCTATATACAATTTTTTTTATTTTTATTCAGATTGTTGACTTACTTCAGTACAATCATGTTGTATCAGTTGTACTGAGTTACCTAAGTACAACTGTTACAGCTTGGTTGTGCATGGAAAATAATTAGACAATCGTTAATACGAGAAATCTCAAAAATTAAATTTTCATTCTATTTATTTACTCATTTTTTTTTATTTTTATTCAGATTTAAAACAACAAGTAAGCATTCCTATCTTACTTCAGTACAACCGTATTGTATCGGTTGTATTGAGTTCCCTTAGTATAACTAATATAACATGATTGTATGATAAAAAAATCAACCATTTTTTTATTTAGATTTTTAACCAATATTTGATTGTTATATCCCTTTAGTACAACTGATACAACACGGTTGTACTGAAGTAAGACAACGATTGTATTTAAGGAGCATGCACCAAAAGACAAAAAAAATAATAGATTTTTTAGTTAAGAAAAAAAACCATTAAAAAAAGAAAAGACAACGATTGTCTCATATTTGCAAGCATATCATTGGATTTACTTCCCAAAAAAATAATTATTGGATCACATGCAACTGTCATATGTTATATTTTGATTCATACAATATTTCCAGTCTTTTTTTTTGTCGTTAAGCTGAGAGACAAACGGACATGTGAAGCCTTATAATGAGGAAATATCGGCAAGCAAAAATAAAGAAACTAAATGGGAAAATGGACAAAATGCCGAAGTTTAACCTTAGTACAACAGAAGAATCTAGAGGGTAGAAAATACCGAACGACAAGCCCTAGAGAGCTTGATGCTGATCTTGAGATATGAAACATCAAATGAACCCCAAATGCCAAAAGTTCTGATCTCTATATTGTTGTATTTGCTTTTTCTGGATGGGATGGGACAGGCCGGGGTCGGGCTGCGCATGTTAGACGCATCTTTATTCTGTCATTTTAGAGGTTGAAATATATTATTTAGAATAAAATAATGATAAAAAAACACGTGACATATTTGGATGGACTTTTGCACGTAGCTCTATGTGCGTTATCAGGACAATAATTTTTCTGGAGAAAGCGTACATTTAGCTGTTGACACGTGAAAGAAGAGTTTGTGAGATTTTTGTTTATAAATTAAATTTGTTCATTGTTGGATTAATTAAACCCAAAATTCATGGTAAATGGAGGTAGAAACAAGATTTACCATTCTAAAGGACTTTGAAGTTACCATTTTTGTTGTTTTGCAGTATTTAGGGTTAGTCCTTCTACCAAATGGTCAGTGTTTGGTTGTAAATTGGATTTAATTTTATTAAAAATTTAATAAACTTTATAAATTTTGATTTATCAAATCCTAGAGCATTAAGTTCTAAAAATTATTTGAAAATAAATTTTGATAAATACTGAGAAACTATTTTATAAATTTTAATTGATAAAAAGTCCTAGAGCTATTTTTTTGTGAATCCTGGAGAACATTTTATTTCATCAAAAATATTTTACAAGTGGTTGCGACCAATAATTCTACTAGATACCACCACCCTTACAACTCGCGCAAAAAAAATAAAAAATTAAGAACCGATGATCACAAGTATAACTCGCACAATAAAAACCTCAGAAATCATTATCAATACGAATATAAGGAATATCTAACAAATCACTTTTAAACAGACGAGCTAATTCTAGAGGAATCCTGACGGAGAACTTGAATTCTCGAGTCATCAATCCTCTTCTAACAGCCCAGTTGGCGCACAGATTTCCTTTTCAATGAATAAAATCCAATGAAGCTACACAACCTTAAGAAAAACAAAGATTCTTTTCATAGGAATAATAAGAATCCAATGATACTCTTTCTTTTTAATACAATAGTTCCAAAGCTCCGTAAAATCCACTTCAATCTCAATGTGAGACCAACCACATTTAACCGCTAAACATAAGGCCATAATTACAGCTTCTGTTGCAACAAAAAGAGATGTATCAGCTGCAACAAGAGCAGAAAACCAAAACAAATTGTTTTATGCAAAATTACGACATACCCCACCAATACTAGCATATCAATTGTTCCAACTACCATCGAAATTGCATTTTAAACTACCTCTAGATGGATTCTTCACTAAAATCAAATTAGTCACAAGTTTGCAATAAGTCAGGATCACAATATTAAATTTATCAAACACTTTCATCACATTCAATTCATAGATTTCTTCATATATCAAAATTTAAGCATTTTGTAAATATAATTTCTAATAAAAGTAAAACAAGAATGCCGAGAAATTAAATAACCTTTATGTTTAGATTCATTTTTGGTAAACCAAAGAAATCAGCAAACAACAATAGGAATAGATGAGAAGAACATACCTCCACCAAATTGTTTCCAAAAGTTAAAAAACCATCAATCAAAAAATTGTTCACCTCATTCATCTTCTTATCACAAAACATAAAAACATTAGACCAAACCTCATAAGAGTAAGTTCAGTTAATGAAAATATGTTCAAAATTTTCTTCATTTTGATTGCAAAGATAACACCTAGAAGGGATTATTAAACCCTTCATTTTAAGAATATCATCAGTTGGGAGAATTTGGTGAAAAGCCTCCGAATGAAAAAAAAAATAATTGAGAAGGCTTAGTAAAAGAATTCCAAACCCAGGCTAAATCCAACCCATTAGAAATATGCAAAGACTTAGCAAAAGTTTTAGATTTTGAATTAATACCTTGACCATTGATATTGATCTTATCAATATCATTAGTAATAGGAATGTTTCAAACTAAAGTAGCTTGATCCCGCACAACCAAACAACAAAGCTTATGTATGTCCCAATTGTCGTTAATCCAACAACTATTAATAATAATATCCACTTCAAAAGGGCCCAAATTATAATTAGCCAAAGGAGCATATCCTAACCATCAATCATACCAAAAACTACAATCTCCATTACCAATATCCCAGCATAAGAAATCTTTAGTAATTCTGACAACCTCAAGAATTTCATTCCAAATAAAGGAGTCATCAGGATTAGGAGTAATATAAAGAGGATTAAACTTACCACGACATGTATCCCTCATCAACGAGGACGAAATATAATTACCATTTCCAAACTGAGACCAAAGTTTCATAAAAATAATAGGCATAGAATCAGAAATATTTCTAAATCCCATCCCCCCTGAATGAGTATGTTTACACATTTTCCTTCAGCTCTTCCAGTAGATTTTGGAATCCTTACCAACCCAAAGGAATTTATTAAAGCTATTTTCAATTTTATTAATCAAAATACAAGGAATTTTCATAAAACAATAAAGAATAAAGAGGTAAGAGCTTTTAGGTAAAGCAACTTTACCTCCAAAAGAAAGAAGTAGATCATCCCACGACATAATTCTCTTACTAATTTTCTCAATAAGATTATCAAATAAATGAGCTTTTATTTTACCTTTATCTAGGTTGAAGCCTAGATAAGTAAAAGGCAAATTACCCATATTGTACATGGTAAAATCTTGAATCTAGTTTTTCTTCATGCTAGAAATCCCTTTAGAGCAGTACAAAAACATCTTGCCACTTGAAAGACAAACCATAAACATTTTGAAAATGTTCGAGGCCAGTCCAAAGCCTCTTAATGGACCTCTTATTAGTTTTAGTAAAGATTACCAAATCATCAACAAAAGCAAGATGGGAAATTCCAAAATTCCCCTTGATAGCATACTACATACTAAGATAATCAGAAAATAACCTGTTAAGATATCTAGACAAATAATCAAAAGTTAAAATGAAAATAATAGGAGATAAGAGATCACCTTGTTTGATCCTTATTGAAGAAGTTAAAAAGCCACAATTGGTCCCATTAATCAGAACAGAGTAATAATTATTTTTAATAAATCTTTTAATAAGAAAACAATAATTATTACTGAAACCTTTGCCTTTGAAAACTTTCAGAATGAAATCCCACCAGATAGTATAAAAAACTTTTTTAATATCCATTTTAAAAATAATATTACCATTTCTGCAGATTTTATCCATACCCAAAATCATCTCCTAGACGATCAAAGCATTCTTAACAATAGATCTACTTTTAATAAAGGCAAATTTATGCTCAGATATCAGCATAATAAACCACATTATTAAGGAAAATATGTCTAAAATCATCCCATTGAATAACATTCTTATTTTTAGGAAGAAGCACGAGATTAGATGCTTAGGGAGATCATTGCCATTAAAGAAATCTTAACACAAGAGACAACATTATTGCCCACAATATCCTAGCAGGACTTATAAAAAACAGAGGTATACGCATCCGAGCCCGCATATTTATTGCTATCTGACCCGACCCACAATTACGTGTATTTTTAATCTCCAAAATATTACCAAAAACTTAACCCAAATTATATTCAGTGGCTAGCGTGAATAAATGAAATGATATGGAAAATAAATGATAAAACTTCACACTAGAGGTACTATGCAAGTATACGTATCATTCAAAGTAATATATAAATTTCTTTAAAAACCCTAGCATCGATCCCACGAGGGTAGTTGGACTCTTTTAAATTGGTTTGCAAAACTCAGAGCAAATTCTATTTAAATTAAAAATTAATTAAAAACAAAATGATCACAACATTTAAGACTAAATTAAAGTAGATAAAAAAAACTATGATTAATAGTTTAATAAAAGTAATTTTAATGAGTTTGAATAATATGTAAAGTTCTTTCCCCTTGCAATAAGATATTAATCTATGTAGGATTTGAATGATAAAAAAATATGATTATGTATTGTGATAAATAGGAGCATACATATTCTTTACCCCCTTCCAGTTCTAGCAGAGAACATTGGCTAATTTAGAGTTTTTCATCAGCTTGTGTAGTAATGTTGAGTAGATTCTGGCCTCTCATCTCCAGATTACTCACTGTGCCCTCTCTATAGGACCTACTAGGGACCCTTACGATCCAAACTCTAAACTGAATTGGAAAAAAAATCTAGTTTGTCACCCTAAAAACATAAATTCTACACCTATCAAAACTTATCCCCTTATCTATTTGCACTCCCCCTTAGATGATCGCGAGGACTCTACCCAGAATGAAGTGTGACACTAACTACTGGGGTAACATCATAGCTCTCTCGGGTCTTTATATTTCTCAACGGATTTTAA
Organism: Phalaenopsis hybrid cultivar; assembly: GCA_002079205.1. Taxonomy (NCBI): domain Eukaryota; kingdom Viridiplantae; phylum Streptophyta; class Magnoliopsida; order Asparagales; family Orchidaceae; genus Phalaenopsis; species Phalaenopsis hybrid cultivar. The sequence goes on along the minus strand of JXCR01064133.1, from coordinate 10,595 downwards.
CCTTACAAGTGACCAATTTGTCAAGTCAATAAAAAATTGGTAAAAATTTCATCACAATTTTTAAAAATAAAAAGAAATTTGTAAATCATTCTTATCCCACAAGATTAATTCCTAAGAGTAAGAAGAAAGAAAGGGAACTACTCAGAATTCATGGAGAATAAAACAAAAACACCAAATTTGTATTGAAATCCAAGTCTTATAAATAAAAACTTAAACACAAATACAAAGTACCTTATGTCTTCTCCCCAACACAAATTATGGAGTTTCATTGAAGAACTCCCCAAACTCTTACTCTTAAAACACAAAACACACTTAAACTCACACTTAAACACAAAAGTGGGGCTTTCTAAAACCTTCAAATGATGCCAAAAAGTCCTCTTTTTCATCCAAATTTTGTCCATATTAATAGACTTCTTAAAATAACCAAGGGTTACTTCAAACACCCCTTCAAAATTTAGCCAAATTTAATGGATCTTCTAGAAGGGACGCTTTAGTACCCACTACACCCGTCTATGGCGTTATAAAGTCAGAGGGCGGCACTATAACGACATACAAATTGCACCATTTTTTCTCACTTTTCCCTCATTTGCTCAAAGTGTCCGTTCCATGTACCTGACCAAAAAATATGCATAATACATTCATTTAAAGTGCAATATTACTAAAAATATGCATAAAATGATTATAAAATGTGCATTAAAAACAGATAATTTTAAGGTGGATCACTATCAATAGACAAAAGAGCATTTTTTACCTCAATGTGATCAAGTGTGGTAGCTAGATCCATCCTAGCCACCAGATTAACACCCTTAGCAAAAAAGATCACTATTAATATCTAATAAGACATTATTATCACAGTAAAAAAAATTAGTGAAATAAGAAATACCATCAGCTTCAATATGCACAAGAGACTGAATAATGTTACCATTATCCTTCTTGATTTTATCATTACAATTATTCATTCTCCTCTTTTTTATAAAAGTGTGGTAATAGGCCGTATTCCTATCACCATCCATAAAAGAGAACCCAACAATTTTCTGTTTATAAAAGGGTTCTTCCATATTAATATCACAGATATACCTATCATGAGCAGTCAACAAAGAAGGATAATCATTCATATCTTGAGCATAATCCTCATCCAAACGATTAAGATCATCCTCTGCTGATTGAACAAGAGAAAGTAAGTTGCCAAAATTTCTCAATTCTAAGTTCTAAGTTTAAAAGCCAATTATTTTTGTAAACTCCAAAGTTTACTTCCAGCATTATCAGAGCAATCAATATTCCAATTATCTTTAACAAATTGGTGAAAAGAATTATGAAGAATCCGCATATTCAAAAATCTAAAGTAATAAATATTATTTTTGTTAAACATTTTAACACTAAGTAAAATAGGAGTATGATCCAAACAAGCAAAGGGAAGATCAATCACATAGTTAATATGAAAAGTATGAAACAAAAAATGATCTAGCCTTTCAAAAACATTACTTCCATGTCAAGTAAAAGCATTTCCAGTAAAACCCAAGTCACTAAGACCTGCATCCAGAATAACATTATTAAAATTATCAATTAAAGTCCTCTTAGGATGCTTATCTCCTTTCTTCTCCTCAACTGAAAGAAGAACATTAAAGCCACCACCAACGATCCAAAGATCATTACCACAATCCTTTAAATAAAAAAGGCTATACAAATGTTTTGTTCTAACAAGACTAGAACATCCATCATACACAATAGTGGCAAGAAATAAAATATTATCCTAATTAATTCTCAAATGTAAAAATTGAAAATGATCAATAATCTGCACAACAATATGTTCATCACAGAAGAACCAAATCTTGTTGCTGCAATAAGCACAAAAATTCTTTTTTTTGAATCTATTCAATATATTATTACTATTATGAATAGCCACCAAAGGTTCTAGAATTCCAAAAAGAAAAGGTAACTTATAAGATCTAATAATATTTTTCAAATGATTAGAGGCATTAGTATCTGCAATGCCTCTAATATTTCAAATTACGAAATTAAACATGAAGAGAAGATTTCTTACCTCTGGTGAGTCTTGGAGGTTGAGATACAATGATCTACTTACCTTTCCCAACTCCCTCATTTTGAATAGTAGAAGCCTCCAGATTCACATGCTTTAATTCTCTGAGTTTTTTTAACTTTTCTCTGATCGATTTAATCGAAAGCTTTTATTTCTCCATGTCTTCTCTAGTAAATACCAGTTTATTGGCCAACTCTTCCTCATCAATATTATTATAAGAAGAATCTCTGTCATCACCGCACTCAACAACAATATTATTAATAGGAAAATCCACAATATTATCTTTGATGCCATTCATATTATCATTAACTAAAACCGAAAAATCAGCCTTCAGAGAAATGGCTTCAATATTCTCAATATTTTTTTTATCTTTATTACAAGATAAAGTATCTTGATTTTCATTAACCTCAGTAATAAAGTTTTTAAAATGATTATTCCCATTCGTCACATCAATAGCCATACCCGGTATTTCAATAGGATTATTCTCAACTTGTAAGAAATCCCCATTGAACTTTTCGCGAGGCACATTTTTATCATTGGATGATATATTAATATTACCTTCCACATTATTATTAATAACAATAAGAACACATTTAGTGCCTTCCTTTCTTAATCCAGGATGCACAAAATAGCAAGAATTATAGCTATGACTAAACATATGCCAGTTAGTACAGTATTGAGGAACGAATTTCATTTCAACACTCTGCTAATACCCATTATTCTCATTTCCAATCCAAATTTTATCAATAAAGGGTGTCGTGACACCCCTTTCAACTAAAATTTCAGCCATCAATGATTGAGACAATTGAGAGTAGCATGATCCATCTTTAAAGGTGTACCAAAAATGTTTCCTAAGGAATAAAGAACCTTTAAATTATATAAATGCAATTTTAACCCAGGGAACCTTAGCCATACCAAGACAATTAGAGGTTCTTCTTTAGGGTTAAAATCTTGATTCAATTTCAAGATTTTCATATGAGTTTTTTCTATAAACAAAAATTTTCTAGAAAAAATAGCAGTATACTCCTCCTCTTTTCCTAACTTAATCATCATATGCCTACCGTCAATAAGCCCAATACTCCAGTTACCAACAGGATTAAGATCAGTAAAATACCTTTTAACAAAATCCATTTTCGGATGTGCATAAGAAAACTTACCGATCAATGTAAAATGAAATGGTTCCACAAGAAGATTAGTATCTTCATGTAGAAGTAACAACGCTGACATACAATTCTTCCTGGATGCTCTTTTCAAAAGCCTAACCGACAAAGCCTCTACGAGTTTCTCTTTAAATATCGCAGGGAAAAAAACATTCCCTGTTTCATTGGACCTATTTGCGACGAGAAGCCAACAATGAATAAGGGGAAAGAGAGAACCCCTGTATTCAATATAGGTTGAGCCGCTCACACTTTGTTGATCGAGACTAATTAACCGGATTGAAGTTTCTTGCATTTTATCAGAGAAAGCAAGAAAGAAATCCCTTGTAGCTTGAATGATTAGTGGAAGAAGAATATCATTATACTTGAATAATCAGAGGAAGTAAAGATGCCCGCGACTTAAACGATCTAAGAATAATGAAGACCCTTGTGGCTTGGAGAATCGAGGGAAGAAGAAGCCCTTGCTCTGTAATTTAACCAGATGAAAGAAGGAAAAACAAAAATCCTAGAGCAAGTTCAAAACATTAATTCTTTCATAAACATATCAATAAAAACAATTATAATTTACAAATGACTTTAGAGTTAAAAACTTAATATTATAAATTAATAATATAATATTAAGCTTAATTAAATTAAATTAATCTTTTATTTATAATTATACTAATTATTAAATAAAGATTTTAATAATACTATTATTAAATTAAATGATTAAATAATAACTAATTAATTTTCTATTAAATTAATTATTAACTTATTACATATATATCTATTTAATTATAACGCAAAATAGAAAAAAAACTTCCACTTCTTCCTCTCTCGTGCCCGAAACCCTGGCTGATGTCGCCCAAAACCGTCGCCTTCGTCGCCGAGCGATCGCGCTAGAAGTCGCGGTTAGAGCTGGGAATGCAAGTATGCAACAACGGGATCGCGACGTACAAAACCTCCGAAACTCTCATCTTTCTCCTCCTTCCTGTCCGTTTCTACCAGAAACCATTGAGAAAGGTAACACTCGTTTTTCTTCCCCTTCTGCCGGCCTTCACGCGCCTTAGCTTCTCTAAATCTTGTAAATTAGTCTTCCAACGGGATTTACTAGATTCTGGATTTAAGGCAAAACAGATTCGTTTTTTGCAATTTGTCATAAATCCTGCTTTAAACCTGCAACCAAACAGTCCCTAAGGATAACTAGTTGTTAATTTATCTCCCCCATCAAAATCAATATATGGAACATAATAATTACAAATTAGTGTGATGGCCTCTTCGCTGGCTTGAGAGCAAAGGAGGGATTGTGATGAAAATAATTTTCATTCAGTATAGTTTACCAACCCCTTTTTGTTATTGCCTAGCCATCATTCCCCTTTTCCCCTCCTCCATTCCCTCGCCTCTTCAGAAGTCATCCTATCGTAAGTCAACTCTGCTCTTCTTTGTGCTTGATATTTGAAAGGAACGCATAGTACAAACTTCAAAGTTGAATGAAGAAAAAGCTTCATTTTAAATTACTTTTGCTTCTGAAGGATCACCTTATGCTGTATTGTGACCAGATGAGATGTTTAGGGCACATTCCTTTAACTTTTTTTGAATTGAAGTGAAGGAACTGTGATGAAATTACCAATAATTTATGGGTTGATGAGGAATCTATAACTATTGATACAAGAATTCCAAGCATCCAACCACAAATCTAGAAAGCTGTTTGAGATAAGATGAAAATCTAATTCTCTTGCTTATATATGCTTGGGAATAATTTTTAACTTGAGGCCAACTTAGATGTTTAATAAACTAACACAGGAACATTGATGAAAATGTTGAGAAATCTATAGTCATATGAATCAGAATCATCAATTAAGCCAGAAGTTTGTAGGCACAACCTTTTGTTGGTCTACTGTAAAGTTACTGAAGGGATAGCGAATGGGATAGATATTGTTCTAGGGCAGCATTTTTTATTTTTTTGGAATTATTGGTTCTGTTGAAGTATTGTGCCAAGGGATTTACTTTCATTCATGTCTGGGGAGAGTCTTCTAAAAGTAGAAGAGTGCGATATGCTTTCATGATAACAAGTAATAGCATATTGAGAGATTGTCATGCTTTTAATAAGGAGTAGAATACAAATGATAACTATGAGTAGGACAATTCTGAGGTTGGTATTTTTGTTTTAAATTGGTCTGCTCAGACATTAGTAATGCCTTGATGGTGGCTGATAGAAGATGAAAATATCATTGGAATTTTTGTTTCAGCTTATCATATCATATACATCTAAAATATATATTTTTTCCATTTATGAATGATAGGATTGATATGAATAAATGGAAATAATTCTACTTGTAAGAGGGATAGTTTTGGTAATGTGAATTGTACGATGCATGATAGTGAAACTAGAACATTGACTGAAGCTAAGCTTGTACCAAATTTGAGGAAAAAATGATATTTCTTGGATCCTTCAAAGATTCAAGATGTATGTTTTCTAAAGATTTTTAGGCCCTTAAACCTTTTATAGGTGTTTTTTTTCCATTTTCATAAGGAGAACAATGTTGATAGACTATTTGTTCATGAGTCTATTTTTGGAGTGGATATCAACTTTAGCGAGGCATTATGATTCGAAGAAGTAAAAAATGGTTTTTTGGGTTGTAGAGAAGGCCTTACAATATAACATGGTAACTGTTTAGGATATGGTTTTTTATTATGATTGGGTAGATTAGTTCGTGTTGTACAGTTTGTCATAGTGCCAAATCATACAATTGAAGCATTTAAAGTGAGGATGAATCCACTTTAGTGGTAGGTGCACTTTTAGTTTTGGTGGATTCACTTTGGTGTGCAATAGATACATACATGATAATGATGAACGAAACCTTTGAGCGAAGGTCCTTTGAATGTCTGGGCATAACTTGTGCTATTTTAAACATGGTATAAACATTAAAAACTTTGGATAAAGATGCAATTAAATATACACAAACTAAGAAAAAATTATGAAAAAACTAGAATGAAGAATAAATTATCATGATAATAAAAACAACTAAATTTATAGCTAAGACTTCCATTCTTATAATCTTAAATATTAATGCTTTCGCTCAATTGCGTAGCCACTCAAAATTCAAAATATTAAATTTTTTCTTGCAATTTCCATATTAAAAAAACAAAAATTTTCATATTGAGAATCACTATTATCATAAGCAAAAACAACCTTATATCTTTTTTTTAACATTATCATTATCCTCTAAATCATATTATTTTTATCATCTTCATCAATTTGGGTTCATTTGGAAGAATGCCAAATCTGGTGAATAATCCTTTTTTGTTTTAAATTAATTTTAACTAATTTCGCTTCTTTCATAAGTATCACTAGCTTTTGCTACTAAAGCCGTAAAAAAAGCTCATCATTCGTGAACAACTTGTGTTCTGCTTGTTAAATAGTCGTGTTCGGTTCGTTTTTCAAGCAAGCGAGTGAAAAACAAATCGAACACAAACAATTTTTTTGAGCTCGATTTATAAACAAGTCGAACACAAATAAATGTTTCTTCGTTCGAGTTTAGCTTGTTTGGCTTGAATAATTAAATAATTAAATAATAATATTTATTTATATCTTTTTATATTATATTTTAATAAAATGCGATATAAGAGATTTAGTTGGTATAGGTACAAAAAACAGGTGTTGGAAATGTAAATTTATAGAATATTGGTCTGTATGTATGTAAATGCCCAAAAATCATGGAGAAAGAGCAATCTCACAGTCCGCGAGTCACAAAAACTAATAATTTTTTTTTCAGATTTTTTTTATATTTGTTTAGTCTCACGTCACTCCCACATCAGTGGGAGAATTTTGCATATCACCTCATAGGCGTTAAATTTAATGAGAGAAATCCCTCATTTGAACACTGAAGATGTGGGCCTGTATGAGAATTCGAGCTATTGAGCTCAAATTCAAGCCAAGCGCGAGCTAATTCGAACAAAAGAATTTGAATTGATTCGAACACTAACATGCTATCATGAGATATTTTGAAAATGAGCTCAAAAAAAAAAAAAAAAAATCAAAACGAGCCGAAAACGAATAAGCTTTGGGCTTGCTAAAGCTTCGCTTGTTTACACTTTATTTGCAACAATGATTCATGTCAAATCTTCCTTACTAATAACATATTTATTATCTTAGTCTGGCTCATCCATCTCTCGTGCTAACCAATTTTTGTATCATTTATATCATTTAAAGAGACAAGATTATTATGGTCACAATGATTGTCTCTTAAAATCAAGGCCCTATTATACTTTAGCTATAAATTCGAGCGTTTCACAAGGGCAAGATGCTTTTGTGATATAACCTATCAATAATGCAAATAGCATGTACTATTTTGACAGCTCATGTCTTGCCACGCTATGGATAATATCATATGATATTGGCATGTATGAGCATATTGTGCAGGTCATTTTTGGGTGTCAAATTCAGATAAACAGTTCTTTGGGGTTTGGGCTTAGGATGTTCAACTTGAATTGGAGTGTTGCAGACCATTTTTATGCACACCATTGATGAAAAGGATATTTCCAATAATTTTTCTTACTCAATAGGTTATTAGGATACATTCATATTTAAAATTTGATAATAACAAACCATATTGTTTCTTTTAAAAAACTATTAGGATAATTGGTTTTTTTTTATATTTTTGATCAAAATTTGATCTTGATTTTTATTTTAAATCATCTTTTTTAAGTGTTTAAATAGGTCAGACCTAGGCTTGTGAATGAGTTTGGTATTCAATTGGCATGAAAATAGCTTGATTCGATTAATTCTTTAGATTTTCTAGCTAGGGAATGCATGAGAAAAAATAACAAAGAGCTATGTACATTAAAAGATGGCGGAGTAGCGAGAAAAATGAGGAAATGAAGGAAATTTAGTTTCTATGATGATGTTTCATCTTTTTTTATAAGCTCACTTAATTTTTCTCTTATTTGTCTTGAGATATTGAGGTTCTTCTTTCTTTTGTGAGAATGGGTTTACTTGGTATTGGGAAGGCTGTACTTGGTTCTGCGAAAAGCGGGTGTCCTCTGTGTTGTCCTTGTATTGTACGCCTGTGGTTTCTATTTTTAGTGAACTAGATTCTCTCCTCACTCTTATGGATGTATGTTTATTTTGCCGACCCTTATAAATTTTGACATTAATTGCGTTTGCTTAATCTCTCTGCTATCACTTTTTGGTCATCATATTTGCTCCCGGTTAATATTTTTTTTTCTCTATAGAAGTTAGATGTTTTTTTTAGGTGGAACAACTATGGCAATTCAAACTTGGATGCAGTAGTTTTAATTCACAAATAACTTCTTTTGGAAAGAACGAACTCAATTTTGGAATATTTTTTTGATATTTGTTGTTCCTCCTGGATGAAAAGTTGGTTGGTTTGAGAAATCTATCTTGTAACTTGCCTAACCTAGATTTGTGTTTCTCAGATTTTTTATTAAGACATTTTCTTGAGCAGTAAATGCCCATTGAAACTTGAATTTGAACTACTTTCAATTGCCCCGTCATTTTTCCGATCATACTCCCTCTTGGGTCCAAGATGCTTGAGAGAGAATCACCTCCCTTGTTTGGTGTGGGCTTACTGTGTCGAAGTGAATAGATTAAAAGAAATTTGTTTTTGGTGTATAATTACCATTCTTTATAATTATCTACCTGTCTGAATTTTGATTGTTTTAATGATTTTACCATGGAAGTTTGTTTAATCCATATTCATCCAGACAGAGAAGTATGACTTTTTCATATTGTTTTTTTTTTCATTTTGAGTTCTTTTATTCTCTCTTTTATTTTCCACTTTTCCATCTGCCTCAACATGCCTAATCTATTTTTTACAAGTTACAAAGAATAATGGTAAGTTACAAATTTTGCTGTTGTACTTTTTATCGTTTTCCTTGTTTGACAGTTTTTAAATTTCTTTAGTTCCTTGTTTATCCATGCCATTTCTTGCCATGAACAAGGATGATAATGATCTTGATTGGAGATGAGTCACTTTGCTTGAATGAATGAATTGGTTTTAATAAGCATCATTCTTCGATAGATTTTATTTATAAGTATTTTAATATCATCTGTTGGGTTTTTCAGGTTTCACTGTTAGTAGACTTGCCCCTAATTTATCCTTAACATTTTCTTTCCTTTGCATCAAGGGAGGTGAATGACCTTTTCTTCTGAGACCATGCTCGTGTTTTCTGTGATTGCATTGCTGACACTTCATTCACTATTTTTTAATTTTAAATTGGTGTAACAAACATCGTTTGTCTAAACTCCATTGCTCTCGAGTGTCTAGTTTCTATTATATTAGATCTTATAGTTCCTCTTTTGTTGCAGATTCTCACTTCCTTGTTTGAAGCCAGAAGTTCTATCTTTTTTGGAACAGAAGGCGCATGAGCAGAAGTTTTATCAAAGTACTGCTGCAAAGCAGCTTACATGGAATCACCTGGTAGTTTTTTTTTAAAAATAATTAACTGATAAGTTAGATTCTCATATATACTTTTTAAGTTATCATGGTGTTATCCTTTTTTTTCCCTTAATGTGGTTTTATTGTATATTTTTTCTTCATGATTTTGTGTGCCTTGGCACTCTTAAGTTTATGCTGATTAACGACGCTTTCTTGTAGTTTCTTTCATTTCATTTGAAATAATTTGTTCTTGTATATTTGTCACTGTTATATGTATTATGTACTCTATTTTTATTTATGAACTAAAAACATTCTGTTTATATTATTTTCCCAGATGGAGCTTCAAGGGAAACCTCTGTTCTCATTATTGTGCTCGAAAGTAGTGAAGTTTACATTATTGTGAGTCTGTCAACTAGGAGTGATACTCAAGTAATTAACATCGATCCCACTATTGGTTCACTGAGCTATATTGGAAAGCTTGGGCATGACCTTTTTAACTCTGAAGAAGAAGCTGTAAACTACATTACGGATTGTTCGGGGTTTTTATGTAAGAACACCATTTATGCAAGGGCCTTGCTTGGCTATGCGGCACTTGGAAGCTTTGGATTACTTCTAGTAGCGACCAGGTTGACCCGCACAATTCCTCTACTTCCTGGTGGTGGCTGTGTTTACACAATTACAGAAAGTAAATGGATAAAAATCCAGCTTCAAAACCCTCAGTCACAGGGCAAGGGAGAGCTTAAAAATATCCAGGAATTAGCTGAACTGGACATTGATGGAAAACACTATTTTTGTGAAACAAGGGATATTACTCGGCCTTTTCCAAGTGCCATGACTTCCCATAATCCTGATGATGAATTTGTTTGGAATTCTTGGTTTTCCAAACCATTCAGGGATATTGGCCTACCAAAACATTGCCTTGTTCTTCTGCAGGTTTGTGTTCATGCACCCTATTACTTTGGTTTTAAGAGCCATTCCTATGTAAGATTTTCTAGGGGCATTTATATAAATACCACACAA